>KZ509249.1:14267-38591 GCA_002844005.1 Limosa lapponica baueri | reverse complement strand
CCCAGGTTGCCCCGAGAAGCTGTGGCTGCCCCATCCCTGGAGGGGTTCAAGGCCAGGTTGGAGGGGGCTTGGAGCAATGTGGTGTGGTGGGAGGTGTCCCTGCCCAGGGCAGGGGGTGGCACTGGTGGGGGCTTTAAGGTCCCTTTCCCCCCAAACCATTCTATGATTCTATGAAGTGACCAGGAGTCCCCTGCCCATCACCACCCCTCTCAGCCCCTGATGTCCCCAGATGTGGCTGTCTGCCCCCTGCTGTCCTGCCCAGAGGGGTGGCAGGTCCCAGCCGGGTTTGGTCCCTATGCAGCTGAGGGATCAGGCTGCCACCCTGGGCACGGGAACTGGGGAGAGGCTGCGGGAAAAGAGGCTGGGGCCGGGGAGCAGTGGGGAGACAGATGCAATGCAGATGTGAAAGTCGACTTTTATTGACTGATTAAAACAGTATTATCCTGAAAACTTCCCCCAGATCTCCTCAGTCACTCGGTGAGGGTCTTGCACGCTGGAAGCAGGGAAAGGTGGCTTTTCCACAGCCGAATATCGCAGTGAGCTGAGAAAAGAGCCCTTCCCCAGTATACACGGCAAGAAAGGCTCCAGCTGCAACACGTATCAACCCAAACAACATAAACTGAGAATCCAGAAGGCCATGGGGAGCTCACAGTCCAGGGGCCAGGGGCTCTGGCTCCCTGTGAGCCCCCGGGGATGTCCAGCCACCACCACCTCTGGGTCAGGAACCTTTGGAAGGTGTTTGAGCTGTTGGACACATCCCTGCCGCTGCCAGAGCCACGGGGAGGGAAGAGCCCCAGGGCTCTCTGTAGGGCTTTGGTGGCTGCTGGGTTGCAGGACCTGCTGTCCCCAAGGTGGCATGAACCCCTGCACTGGGGGACAGTGACCTCCAGAGCCACGAGTGGAGCAGGGACAGTGCTGGCAGTGGGGACAGGCGTTGGGGCCTCTCTGTGCTGTCTCCACACCAGTGGGGCTTGCGTCTCCTCCACCATCTCAGGTCCCTGCTTCATCCTTGTTTCTGAACGTCCCTCCAATGACCCTTGGCCCCACTGACAGCTCTGGTTGCCCAGCAGTAGCCAGCTGGGCACCTCCACAGCCCCGGTGAGGGACACACCATACCTTCAGCCCCATTTCTCTGGGACTCAAGCCACAAATGGGACCCACAGAGGAGGAATGCAAAGGGGAGGGCCAGCAGTGGCAGCAGCAGGGAGGAGATGTCCTCTGAGATGGGGAGGAAAAGGGCATGGGGCCGGGGGAGGTTGTGCCATGGGGCTGGAGACATGGGAGCTTCATGCTCCCAGCAGCTTCTTGACCATGTAGCCTGGCATGCTGTAGAGGAAGAGGGCGATCATGATGAGGAGCAGCAGGGCCAGCACGATTTTAATGATGAGCCACTTGTAGCGCGTGCAGATGAGGTATTTGATGGACTTGAGCGGGTTCAGGAACCAGATGAAGGACGTGTCTGGGCGGCTGCAGGGGAAGAAAATACCCATCATTAATGCCATGGCTGTGGAGAAGGTCAATGTTTGGACTTGATGGTCTGAAAGGTCCCTTCCAACCTAGATAATTCTATGATTCTAGGGGATGTGTGGCAGGCAGTACAACAATGGACATGGTGGGCCAAGGGAGGTGCAGGATCTCCTTCCCTGGGTAAACCTGCACAGAGGGAAAGAGCCCAACCAGCAGGGTGGAGAAGGGGATGTGGGTCAGACGGAGTAATGCAGATTCATGAGGGAGCACGAGGATCCCAGTCAAAGCTGGAATCAGGTGATGAGGACCAGAGAGGAGGAGGTGGGAGGCCAAGGGAAGAAGATGGAGCCAAGGAGAGAGGCAGAGGAGGAGGAAAAGAGTAAGGAAGATCAGTGGGACAGTGAATAGCAGGCAATGGGGGGGACCAGTAGAGATAGTTCTGCCCATGACCCTCATTCCTACATCCCCCAGTGCGACCCCTCCTCACCTCCCCATGGACCTGAGGCTCCCTCCCCAGGGACCACCCCAAGGTGGTTCCTCCTTACTTGGGTTTCTCCAGCGGATCGGGCTCATTGCGAGCTAGCCCGGCGGGAGACTTCTCTGCCTCCTCTGCTGTCAGAAGATGCAGTTCAGCCTCGACTTTCCCCTGCAGGGAGCAGAGAGTGGTGCTGAGACCTAGGTCCCCACCTCGGTCCCCCAAGACAGAGGGGACCTGAGGGAACAGAGGCAAGCAGTGGAGGGTGTCAGCAAAGAGTGCAAACCCCAGGGTGCAAAGTCCCTCCCTGTTCCCAATGCTTACGGTGATCTCCAGCTCATCATTCTCATCTCTGGCCACGAACGGCCACCAGCCCTTCACCCGTTTCTGCTTGAAGATGGAGACCATGGGCAGCTCTGCCTCGTTTGTCACCATCTCCAGGCTGCACTGTTTTGATGTCTTGGCTCCCCGGGGGAAACGGTTCAGGTCCAGCTCGATGGCCCCTGGCAGGAGAAAAGGGGAGCACGGATGTTGGCACCCCCCAAACGCTGAGTCCGTGGCTGGAGGTGGCTTGGGCCAGCATCTCCTGCCCTGGAGAGGAATTTTGAACTAGGTCTGGGAACCAAAAAGCCAACATCTTTGCTACAGGAGCAGCGTTTGAACACCAGCAGTGGGGACGAGGGCTCTCATCCCACCTGCTCTTACCAGCAGCATCTAAAGGGGGTTTGAAGGTTGTTGTGGACTTCAGTCCAGGTTCTGTTCTATATAGGCTTTGCCTCATCCCATGCTGCTCCGTGCTTGTCCATCCATAGGCTCCTGGCTGCCCCATTGCCCCATCTCAGTGGCCCCTTCACTTACCGAGGAAATCATCGGCCGAAAAGTGGTCAGCATCCCAGACCTGCAGGGTGAGGCGAGCCGGGATCTTGTACTCGGTCTCGTCCCAGGAGAACATGGACTCCTTCTTGGAGATGACGATCCTCTCCTCTGCCATCAGGTAGTCAAAGGGGAAGATGTAGCGCCAGTTGAAGTTGCCCTCACCGGTGAGGGAGTGGTAATGGACGTCTGTGTCTTGCTTGTCCTCCTGCTGACCCTTCAGCCACCTGCAGGGCCCAGAGGGGTGAGAGGGGTGCCACATGTTACAGGAGGGAGAAGAGGGCTCAGGACCATCCTGTCCATGCAGCCAGGCTGTCTCCAGGACAGATTGTAAGGACCGAAATGGTGTGAGCTGGGGATGCAGCAGCAGCATCTCCAAGGGGGAGAACGGGCATGGGAGCAGAAGGGACCTAGATGGAACAGGGTGGGTTGAGAGCAAGAACTGCAGGTGGGTTGTCTGGGGTCTTTCTCCAGGCAGGGAGAAGTTGAAGAGGTGTACAGGAGGCAAGGAGAATTGCTGGGAGAGGCTGCAGACGAAGCACCAGGTTAAGAGATTGGTGGGAAACCACCACGTAGTCAACCACCAGCCTGGAATGCCATTGCATTGATTTGAGATCCTGTAAAGAGCTGGGTTATGGGGAGGTGGGTCCCCTCATCCCTGTACGGGTGAGTTGTGGAAGGGGCTTTTCCCTACTGCTGGGCGAGGGTGAAGTCGAAATGGGAACTAACCACAATTTGGCTCCAGAACTGGGGGACCAAGACAAGCTCAAAAACGGGGCAGAAGGGACCAAGCAGTGAGGCCTCGGCCGTTACCCCCTGACATAGATGTCAGACATCTTCTCTCCTGCCAGGAAAGCATCATCTTCCAAAACCACCTCATTGGTGTTCCAGGTAACCACCCGCAACTCAAAGCTGGGTGGCCAAGAGAGAGAGATGGAGAGGCAAGAAACACAGCACAGAAGATGATGGCACCAAAGTCCATGGTGGTATCCCCCCCACTCCCCCAACTCCAAGACCACCCTGGGAACCCCAGGAGAAGCAGAGGAGGTGTTGCTGCCACGCCAGGCTGTACCTACCCCCTGACAAAAATGTCACTAGATTTCTCGCCAGTGAAGTAGTCATCGTCCTCCAGGATGACCTCGTCTGTGTTCCACACTATCACTCTAAGCTCATATCTGGCAGGAGGAAGGGAGACAAAGAGGTGAGGCAGGGAAAGGGGCAGGAGGCGATGGGGGTGACACCACCAGAAACCAGGGCCATGCACAGAGATGGCAGGAAACTGCTCACAGGAACGTTATCTGAGGAATCATAAGGGCAAGGACAGGACAGGGATCTGCACATGAGCTCAGGGTGAGCAGAGCAACAAGGCGGGGCTTCATCTCCCTCTGCTGAGAACCTCTACAAAGCCCAAGCCAAAAGCTCGAGGGGACAGCCCAGGCTTGGTCTTTGGCAGACTCGTGGCTAAAATGGGGCCTGAAAACCAGTCTGAGCCTCAGCATCACATCTGGGGGTTGTTCAGCCTGGAGAAAAGGAGGCTGAGGGGAGACCTTCTCACTCTCTACAACTCCCTGAAAGGAGGGTATAGCTGAGGGAGGGTCCGTCTCTTCTCCCAAGGAACAGGCGATGGGACAACAGGAAAGGACCTCAAGTTGTCCCAGGGGAGGTTTAGGATGGATATTGGGAAGAATTTCTTCCTGGAAAGGGTTGTCAAGCCTTGGCAGAGGCTGCCCAGGGCAGTGGTGGAGTCCCCATCCCTGGAGGGATTGAAAAGCCGGGCAGACGTGGTGCTGAGGGACATGGGTCAGTGGTGGGTTTGTAAGTGTTGGGTTGATGGTCAGACTCAGTGATCTGAAAGGTCCCTCCCAACCTGGACAATTCTATGATTCTACATGTCTTTTAAATCCCTCCAGGGATGGTGACTCCACCACTTCCCTGGGCAGCCTGTTCCAGTGCTTGATAAACATGGGTTACTGCTGAGCGTGGCTGTCCCAGGCTGTCCTGTAGACAACCCTCTGCTATTCCAGTCTGTGATGGTGTATGGACCTTGCCCTTGGCCTCAGCTTTGCCCTAGTTCAGACCCCATCTGCGGCCCACTGGGATGAAGGGACATTCTCTCCATCCAAGGCATTGTCTGCTGGGCACGGGGTGCAGGAGAATCCCACCAGGATGCCCGGTGCCATTCCTGTATCCCGGCCCTGGGGATGGGAAAAGGGGCCCAAGGACACAGTCCAGCAGGGTAAGGCAGGGCTGAGAGGGATGCCGAGGGAAGAAATTTCTTTCTTCTCTCAAAATGAGCTGGGAGAGGGCAGGGTGGGGAGGGAAGGACTCTTCATGACACTGCCTGTTGCCTGCTCTGTCCTGCTTGACCAACTCCGTCCCAGCAACCTTCCCTGCCATCACCTCTGGGAAAGGTCCCATCCAAAGTCCCCGGGGATGCCCTGGGACGACCCTTCCCCTGCCCGGGAGGGAGTCAGGGGTAATGGGTAATTAGTTAATTTCCTAGTCTACTCAGACGAGAGAGATGGAGAGCTGCAGGGGGTGGAACAGGCGGGATACCGCCCTTCAGGAGCTGGTCTGGAAGGAGAAGACATCTCTCGATACCTCCAGTCCTGGGTTCTCTGGAAATGCCAGCATGGGGAAGGCAACCAGGCAGAGGGTTGGGCTGGGCCATGGAGCAGCATCAGGAGAGGGGAGAGGGAGGGCTCCATCCCCAGCCTCTGGTTTTCCCCAGGGTTGGTGGGCCAGGAGGTTCCTTACTTCTTTGGTTTCCTGGGAGAAATATCAATGGCGGGGCCGGGCGCTGGCATGTCCATGGGGAACATGTCCACCCACATCTCCAGGCGGCCCTGCAAGGGTGAAGAGATGCAGTCAGCTCCCTGGGTCCCTCCTTGCCCCCCACACCTGGCAGGGTCCCTCCCAGCTCCTCTTGCCCTTCAACATCAGTCTGGCCATGCCAGATACGGAGCAAGGCAGAGTTCTTCCATGCCATGAACCCTTTTCTATCCTCTGCAGAAGTGCCTCATGGCATGACGTGGTGCCAAGGGGAGTCAGGGGACCAAGGGACTTGGGGGTATGACATGGATGAAGGCTGGAGCAGGAGGGGCACTGAAAACTTAAGTCTTCTGGGGTCAGCAGGTGACTGTTAAGGACTGTTGATGCCCAAGTGCCACTTTGCAGGGTGCCTCCCCAGTCTCTGCTGCCCATGACAAGGTGGGCTATGGCTGGTCTGCCCAGCTGAGATCCCAGCTCCCTGCTTGGAGGCTCTGCAGCCTCGACTCCTGCTCTGGGACTCTGAGGACCTGTTCGATGCCTGGCTTGTCGGGGTTCAGCAGTGGACGCGTCTCCACGTGCTCGGGGACCAGCTTGCAGCCTGCCCAGGGGATGTCCTCCCAATGGCGCAGCACAGTCAGGGCCAGGTGTTCATCTGTCTGCTTCTTCTGACCTGGGTGGGCAAAGGGAGGGCTGAGCTTGGAGATCTGGGCAGAGAGACAACAGGGACAGCAAACAACCCCGTTCCTCCACCCTTACTCCAAAGGGGCAGAACTGCCTACCTGCTACTTCTCTCCATTCCCTTGTGCACACTTTGTCCTTCAGCCAACACCTCCTAACTCCTCTCTTTCTCCTCTCTCTAACCCATGTCATTGACACAAGGTCCAGATCCCCTGCATTTTCCCAGGCTGAACCAGCTTCATAACTATTGACCATGTTCTCCTTCTCTTCTGCACCCCTGTTGGCCTGCCTTCATCTTTACTGAGTGCACATGAGTGCATTGGGACACCACCATTGTTTGGAGGTGTAGTTACATGGGGAATGGCTTCCTAAACCCTGGAAAGAGCAGGGTGGGCTGCCTTCATTGCTCCTTGGGCATATGCTTCCAGGAAGAAGTTTTCAAAGTTAGCTTTGGTGATGTTGTGCCATGGACGCCCATGAGTGATTCTGAGAGCAACCCACTGGCCTGGGAGGTCTCTAAGACTCTCCACATACTGGAAGGTCCATTTAAGGTGGTGGATGGAGAGTGATTGCAGTGCTGCTTTAGGCTGATGAGGCCACTACATCTATCTCCAATCCTGGGTGATGAGGGAACACCCCAGACCCCTGCTCCCCTCCACAACCTTCATCCCATAGGTCAAGTACCATTTTCATCCTCAATCTCCGTGGGACCGGTGAAGACCCTGTTGGCAACTTTCACTCTTCCTCCTGGCCCAAAGTGTGGCCCGTCCACCTTGCCCTCTTTGCACAGCTTGGACAGGATTTGGGAAGGCTTCATGGGGTCACGCCAAGTGTTGTAACCATGTCTGTGAACAGAAGGGCTAGGTCAGTCAGATTGTAGGAAGATACGGAGGAAAAAGGGATTTCGTTCCCCTCTGCTGGCAAAACAACTGCTGCTGCCATGAAGGACCCAGGATTCACAGGGGAAGGATCTGAGGCAGAAAGTGTGAACCTTCAGAGCAGAAGAGGTCCCCCTGTGACCCTTCTCTACACTTTGTTTGCACCCCTCCACTCCAGCCCCGACATTCCCAGCACACCCCACTTGACTCCTGATGCTCATCATCACTCCTTTGGTCCTGCTACCATTTCAGCTCTGGTGTCACCCCTCTACCCAGTCCCACCAGTGTCCCTCAGTCCCTTCCTCCTTGCCCTGGGCTCCTGACAACCCACTGCACTGCTGCCCTGGTCACAAAACCTGGCTTAAGAGTGAGGACATGCACATATTCCTCCACCAGCAGGCAATAAAGGGGGGAGACTCCTGCAGAAGATCTAGGCTAGGTGTGGAAGATGAGATGGGCAGGGGATCCAGGCAGATGGTTGGGCAGAGAAAGCTTTGCTCGTACATAGAGTAGGTCTGTGACACCCCACAAGTAGCTCGGTGCTTGCTGTAGAAGCGGTTCTCCAGGTCAATCTTGGTCTCTCCAATGAGGTCATCAGTCCCCACCAGGTCCCAGTCATACACTGCCACTGTCAGCATGGACTCCATGGGGAAGGTGGCCTCAATGTCAAAGGATCTAGGCCAGGGGGAAGAGAAAAGCTGCTGAAGTGTTTGGATGCTACTCAGGATGGACACATGGGTGAGGTGGATCTCCTCCAGGCTGTGGACCAAGGCTCAGGTGCAGGTCCAAGGGCTGGCAAGCTTGTCTCAGGCTTAGCTCACCCTTCCAGGTGCAGACAGGACACAGGGTTGGAGGCAACTCACTTTCCAAAGACGGGGTTCAACTGCTTGGAAATGTAGTTCTCCTTGTCTTTGATGTCCGTCTTCCCCAGCTTGATGGCAATGTAGGGGTCAGCTTTCCCGTTGATGTCAGCTGGGTGAAGGTCCGTGGCCTGCAAAGAACAGATGAGATGTATCAGTGGCATCCACAGTAGCAAAGAATTCAGGGGTGGCCCCATTCTCCATCCCTGAGACCATCTGGCCTTGCCTGGCCACAGGCGTGCAGCTGAGAACTTTGGTCCCCTGAAACAGAGTGTCTTGGTTAAAACTGGGGATAAATCCTGCTTTGTGTTAGTCCCTGTCCTGATCTGGGGAGGGGTTGGGGCTGGCCGTGTCCCCTCAGAGAGACATAACCACAGTCTCCTTTGGCATCTCTTTCATCAGTGGAAAGAAACAGGCTCCTCTAAAGAAAGCCCCAGAGCAACAAACTGACCAAGATGTCAAGAAAACTTTTCCCCTTCCCCTCGTGTTCTCTCCACTCACTACAGTAGGGCCAAGGGCTTCTGGCTTCTCCCCATAAAGGGAGTGAGTATCCCCAAACTTTTCAGGCCCAGCCTCCATCATGGCCCATCCTAGGACACATTTAGCCAGTGCTGGTGGTTGTTGGTGCTGACTAGGCTGGTATCTACCATTGCAACCTCAGTCTGTTAGAGATGGGAGGGGAGACTCGTTACCCCATTGGGCAATGGGGTGCAGCACTAGATGGAGAATCAGGTGAGCGGGAAATGTAGCCAAAAGTAGGTTGTTGCATTTGTAAAACATCAGAACAAGGTGCTGACAAATAGCAGCCTAGGTCCTTCTAGCAGGACTGAGATCCCTCTCAGGTTCCTGGCCACTGTACCTCACTCACATGCTTGGGGACACAAGGAAGACTAGTTTAGGGGGCAGGAAAAGACTTTTTCCAGAGCACACTCCATATGAAGAAACACGTGTTAGCTCAGTGCATGTTCAAGGAGGTGCCATGCTCTTCAACCAGGTCTACTAGACCCTTCCAGCTCCCATTTGGCTCTGCATGTTCTTCACCAAGGTGTCATGGCTGTGTAAAGAACCAGCACCTGGCAGTCCAAGCTGATCCAAACTATCCAACTTGAGTTAAGCACTAGGACAGACACGCTGGTCCATCCTACATACCAGAAGAAAGGTCTCTGGGTCTGGCAGGAGCTTGGATCTGGCTTGCTCCCAGCGCTTGGAGCACACAGCTATGGAGACCCCATTCAAGTCTTCATCGATGAGTTGCTTCAGCCCTTGTCTCAGTGCCCTGATGCACTGAGAACTGAAAACCATTGTTCTTACAGCTTTGGGACCAGTTCCTGGGTGTGCACCATGCAAGGGAGCACAGGATCAGGCCATACCCTACTGCACGGCTCTACTCACCCGCACGATATAGACTCGGACCAGCACATTGATGGGGTCGTTGCTGGGGATCCCCTGGAACATGCCGAAGTTGGGGTCATATCCCGCCTCCTTGGTGATATCATCAGGGAGAGGCACTTTGTAGACACACATGGAGCCCTGGGCCAAGGGAGTGCACAGCCTCGTGAGGGTCCTGCTGCCCAGGGGGCTCAGAGTAAGCAGACCCAGCCCAAGCCACCCTCCCTGAGGACACCCAGTCAATATCCTTGTTTCTAGACACGTGCTGGAGCAGACAGGCCAGATCTGGGAAAAATTCCTCCACTGCATGAGCCTTGAACCCCTCCAGGGATGGGGCAGCCACAGCTTCTCGGGGCAACCTGGGCCAGGCTCTCACCACCCTCACACCAAACAGGTTCTTCCCCACATCTCAGCTCCATCTCCCCTCTTTCAGTGTCCAACCCTTCCCCCTCTTCCTAGGGCTCCCCTCCCTGATCCAGAGTCCCTCCCCAGCTTTCCTGGAGCCCCCCCCTTGAGGGACTGGAAGGAGCTCCAAGGTCTCCGCGGAGCCTTCTCTTCTCCAGGCTGAACCCCCCCAACTCTCTCAGCCCCCCCTCCCAGCAGAGGGGCTCCAGCCCTCCAAGCACCTCCATGGCCCTTCGTATTCCATCCAACCCCTTCCTGCTAAACCAGCTTCGGCAGAGAAACCTGTTGGCAAAGGCTTCCTAAGCTGCCCCTGCCCTGGCTGGACTCAGAAGCCAAACTCACCTTGAACCTTCCCACTATCCGCTCCTCTTCTGTTGCGTTGTCGTCATTGTCCCCAATCTTCCCACGGAGCAGGTTGAAGGTGTGCAGCCAGTCCTCAAAGTTATCAAACTCTGTTTCCAGCTCTTTGTTGAAGACCTGAGATGACAGAAAGTTAGAGGAGGTGAATTAGGTAAAAAAAGAAAAGAGATGAGGAAAAGAGACAGTGACTATGTGAGTCAACTCAGAGGGAACATGGACACCAGCTCAGTGCCCAGTTCTCCAGGAAGGGAAAGGATCTCTAGGGCCATTGGGTTGGACCTTGATGCTACAAGCCCCTCCCCGAACTGATAATGTACAAGAAGGAAGCTCAGCTGAATGGGTGAGGTGGTTGTCCCCGCTGTGCAACCCTTCTGGAACCCAGAATCACAGACTACATCAGTCCTAATAAAGACCATGGGCCAGTATGTTGGACCAGAGCCCATCCCTGCCCCGAGTCCTGGCTGGGCCAACCATAGCCAGACTGGAAAACTCTCCCCTCCACCCAGGCCCTCCATCCAAGCTGCCCCAACCATAGAGTACCAGATTGGAAGGGACCTCAAGGATCACCTGGTCCAACCTTTCTTGGCAAAAGCACGGTATAGGCAAGATGACCCAGCACGCTGTCCGACCCAAGGACGATCCTATCCCAGGGCCAACCTTTTTCTGTAAAGCTTGTTATCTCTGACTCCTTCAAACTATGGAGAGAAGATGGCAGTCCCAAGGCACACCTCACCTAGGGTTAGATACCCCTTAGGCAAGGTTCCTCAGGCACGGCTGATCCATCAATGCTCTCATCTCCAGATGGCTGGGACTGCCATTCTGCCAGACTTCCAGCCTCCCACCAGGCAGGCAAGTTCTCTTCCTCCCCTGCCAACACACACCCACCTTCAGTTCATCAATCTTCTGCTTGTTCTTCTTCTCGGGAAGCTCAGGGGCTGACTGTTGCTTCTTTTTCTTATCCTCTTTGGGTGCCTTGGACTTCTCCTTGTTCTTCCCCTGACCTTTGGAGCCTTTCATGGGAGAGTCATCAAGTTTGATTTCTGAGTCCAAGGGGAAGCGGTGGGGAGGGAGGAGATGGAAATGAGGGTGAGGAGGGATGGAGGAAACAGGGAGGGAGGACTTGATCAAAGTCCTTCAAACAGGAGGAGCATGAAAGCTGCCAGCTGCTACTGCCTGCACCTCCTGCCCCAGCCCTCTCCTGTCTTTCCTTGGCTCTGGTCACTGCTGCCCAGGTCACGGCATCTCCAGGAGCCCAGAAGTCTCTATGCGGGGAGCTTCCAAAGCTGACCTGAGCAGAAGTCATTTGGAGGACTATGAAACATGGACTGAGAGTGCTAGGCGCTGGCTAGCTCCAACAGCAGTGAGAAGACCAAGTCCTGCCCACAGCATCTCCTTGTCTTCCTTCTCCTGGAGGCTTTTCCTGCTGTGTGCAGCCTGGAGAATAAAACCCCAGCCCAGGTATCGCAGAGGGGACAGTGCTTGATGCACCAGAGGATAGGCTGCTGCCCTTAAAGAGGTGCTGCCCATGACCAGCTGCAACAACAGGTTGTTTGGGTCTCTGTTCAGAGCAACCACCAGCCAGGGACATCAACTACACTGGGAACGGGCTGCCTGGAAAGCATGTTCAAAGAAAACTTCTCCCACCCCTCTACAATCTCTGTCCCTCGCTGCCTCTGCCAGCTTTCATGACTGCTGGGCGATGCCGATGGGGACAGACAGATGACAAAGACTTGATGTGGATGAGGAGAGGAGGAAGGAATGGGAGCGCCAAGGGGAAATGGATCCTTCTCAGAAGACAGAGAGAAAACACTGGGGATCATCGGACAGCCCCCAGCAACCCTGCCATGACCAGCAAGCCCAGGAAGAAGTTGCTCAGAGTTGTCTCCAAGCTCAGCAAGAACATGGCATCATCTTTTTCATGATATGAAGACTAGTCTTCCAAAACAAACCAGGCTCTGCATTTTTCTCAGCTAATGGATTTTGCATTGCCTGGGCATGACAGCAACCTGCTGTCATGGGGACATGGAACACACGGAGAGCATGGGTGAAACTCCTTATGGAAACCCCTCCAGACCCTGCTGGTGGGACTGGCAAGGAGCCTCCAAGCTGCAAACGGACAAAGTCACCCTTGACCAATATGTCCCAACTCATCAGTACTCTTGGCCCACATCACTTGTTGTACAAAATTCATCTCATCCAACTTTAGACATCAGCAACACCCCATCTGAGCTACAGACTCCTGACTTCATTCAGAAAAAAACACATTTAGGATAAAATCCACCTTATTGTAACATAGTATTGAAAATAGGTCATGGAACTTGCCCTAAAAGTGCGTATTTTTCTTCACTGCCTGTGCGTATTTTCTTCACTGCCTAGAGCAGCAGACAAGGAAGCCTCTACACACAGGTAAAAGTGGTCAGATTAGAGGAACCCCAGACCTTTTGTCTGGTTGAATCTTCCCTTGTGAAACTGGAGCAAAATAAAAATAAAAATAAATTTATGCTTCCTGCAAAACGAGGGTGGAAAACTCCATGAAGGTGATCTAGAAGCATCTATTCCTTGGTGCGCTCAACAGACTTCAAGCACACAGCCAATAACCAACACATCTGCATGGCCAAAGCAACGGGACTTTCAATGACTTACTGACTTGTGATGGCACAAAAAATGTCCTCAGACAGTGACAGAAATCCTGGTCCCTAGTCTGCATGACTTGCACATCGCCTTCCCACCAGCACTGATGGGTTGGAGGCTGCCCTGATACCATGCTCTGGTTTTGAGTCATGTGGAATTAGCATGTTTGCCCAACACAGCCCACATCAGACTTGCATTCACCAAAATCGATCCTACATGGGGATGGACAACATGCTGGGAACATCTGGTTGGGCAGAAGAGCGGTGGTAGGCTCCGAAAGGGATGCCCAAGCAACCAAGAGGAGTCCTGGTTCTACCTTTCCCTGCCACACTCCCTCTCTCGTTCGCAATGTGCTTACCCTCTGCGATCTCCATGTCTTCCTTCTCCTCCGCTTCTGCTGCAGCTGCTTCCTGCTGCCGGAGTTGCTTTGGGGAGAAATGAAGCAAAGAGGGAGTGGGTGCTCATGCCAAGGTCTCTCTGTGCCCACCGGACATGCCTAACCCAGGGTGACACCCCTCTCCTCCCGCCTGAGCCACCAGTGAGGTTCTGGCAGGGCTGGAGAAACCAAAGTTTCTCAAGTGCAGCCTCCGGCACCTCCAGCCCAAACCCAACAGTTCATGAACAGGACTTGGAGATGTTAAAGAACTTGACAGAAGACTTTGGTCAGGAAGGCTAAACCAAAAATATTTTTTTTGCTTTCTTAACTATTCTTGTGTCTTTACTGATGGCACTTCAAATAAATGCAAATAAAATCACTCCTTTTTTTTACTTTGCAAAAGAAATAGAAGACACCTTTGCAAAGACCCTTAAGGCTTTGTATTGTATTGTTTTCCTCAGATCTCTATTAAATGTCTTCTATTGAAAAATAATATGAAAATACAATTTTAGGGTGAGACAGCAAAGTGATATGGTAACATCTATTAATTACTAGAAAACTTTAAACAATTACCTCAATTTTAGGTATTATATTAGACCTGGGTACAAGTGAGTTTTAAACTCCCGGTAGGTTCAAAATCCCCTTTTTTTGAGGGGTGGAAGAGAACATATTTGTCGAGTGTTTTCAGTCTCAGCCAATCAGCCTACATATTAATTGCTCTCATTTTATTTAGAGAAATGTTAAATACCTGTGCCTGAGCACAAACCAGCCCACCCCGAGGGCATCTCAGGAAAGGGGAATCCTGCTCAACTCCACCAGGTGAAAAAAAAAAAGCCTTCTCAACCTTCAGGAAAGGTTATCAGGGAAACCAGCCTTTGGAAGTAGCTGGAAATAAGTGAGATCTGGTGGGCAGGAAGCATTTTGCTCTCCCCTCGCTCTCCGTACACCCCTCCTCTGCTCCGCACCCACCTCCTTCATCGTCTCGATTGATGCAAAATACTTGGACCACCAGTCCAGCATGCTCTCGTCTGGCTCCTCCTCTTCTACTTCCTCTCCTCCTCCTCCTCCTTTCTTCTTCTTTTTCTTTTTCTCCTTCTCTTCCTCAGACTGCAGGGACAAGGCAAGCGAAGAAGAGGGGTCAGATGAAAGTGAAACATCTCTTGAACGGCAAAGGCGGTGGGTGAAGCCCCTGAGAAGGCAGAACCCTCCAGGCTGGGTAGCCTCATTAGCACTTTCCCCTCATTTACAGCCTCAGACACTGATGCAAGACACCCAAGGCTTGAGAGAGACACAGTGTGAGAGTCCTGGGGCATCTCCTCCTTTCCATCATCCTTTCATCCATGGGTTTCCCAGACTACAGCACCAGCATCTTAAGTGGTAGCAACCCTCCCTCCACCAAGCAAAGTGCCCTCGGTCCACTTAGTGGTGACATAAAGCCTTTTGCAACTCTTATATGGTTGTGGTGGGAATAACCAGCATCTCTCCCACCCCCCTGCTCCTCCTGGCACAGCTGGGCTGAGAAGGGCTGGCCCAGAAGAGCTTCCCAAGCTGCAGGAACCAGGCCACTGCCATATCTATGATGAGACAACACTGTTCCATCTCTGCCATGGGAGGAAGGGGCGCTGGTCATCGCTTTTCTTGGGGTTAATGAGGATGCACAGTCCACTGAAAGCCGAGCAGAAGGGTAGGATGGGGTGTGGAGGGTTGGGAGCGGGGATGTGGAGCAGATCCATCACTTACCACGTCCACCTTCACCACCGCGTCAGAGTTCTGCCGCCCAAGAGGGGTGGAAGGGAAGAGGGAGAGGGAGAGCAGGTTAGCGGTGCAGCCTCAGCCGAGCACAAATATAGATCGGCACACACATGCATGAGAAGTCCCAGAAAGCTCCCCAAGGATGAAGGAACCGAATGCTCTGAATGAAAAACCCTGGCTGGAAAAGCTCTGCGTACAGGGGAGACGTCTGCCCTGACACACCAAACCCATCTCCATGTGGGGGACATCTCTCTCGCACAGAGGGACTGGATTTGAAAGGACACCTTGTCTTTCACCTCTCTGTTCTCCTGGAGCTCTTCTTGTCTATCCAGGAAGGTCTGCAAGCTACTGTGGTGGATTTTAAGAAGCGTGTGGGTGCTGGGGCGTTCCAGACATACCCGTGGACATACACCCTGTAGGTCCTCCTGCATGAAGCTGTGTGATGAAACACACGTGATACAGCTTCTTGTGCACATACAAGGAACTCTATGTACAGGTGCAGAGGTGTGAATGCTCCAGGGACCTTGAGGGGTGTATGTACATGTATGTATCTGCACACGTGTGCTTGTGAGGCTTCATATGTGCCATAGCCTTCCTGTAAATGTGCACGTGAGGGGCCATGCAGATTCAGAGCCCACCATCTGCCTGTAGGCACACATATGGACATGTGCTGCTTGTGTATGCATGTTGGCTGCCCAGAGAAGTTGTGGCTGCCCCATCCCTGGAAGGGTTCAAGGCCAGGTTGGAGGGGGCTTGGAGCAATGTGGTGTGGTGGGAGGTGTCCCTGCCCAGGGCAGGGGGTGGCACTGGGGGGGCTTTAAGGTCCCTTCCAACCCAAACCATTCCATGATTCTATGTTGCTGCAAAGGGCCCCCTGCAAAAAGAAATCTGTTTCTATTTGTGGAAGAAGCTCTGGAGCAGAAAGGCATGAGAAGGAGTTGAAATTCCCATTCTGGGCAAGAAAACGGGCACAGGCACGTTCAGTGTGTGAACAAAGCCTGACGCCTCTGGGACACATCGCCTGTCCAGTGCACACAGTGCCAAACTTTCAGGGCAAGCACAAAGGGTCTGAAGAGCTTTGGGTGCCTCAGAGTGATTTTGCGTGGCTGGACCAGCTCTATGCCATGAGCATCTCCTGTGTCCCATATGGCTCAGGTTCGTTGTGCAGCAACACAGCCCTGAATGGAACTGCTGAACGGGCATTTCAGAGAGCTGACACAGCCATCTGAGTGTCTCAAAATCACTGTAAAAAGGGAAAAAAAACCACCAGGGAAATCTGCATGACTCTGGCTGCTTGCAGAGAGTGTGCAGTGCTTTGAAAGCATGAGGTCACTGTGGTTGTGCAGATGGGGAATTTCTGATGGGTTCCTCTTGTCTGCGTTGGTCACAGACAGGGACAGGGTTGTGCTCGTTCCCATCTGACCGTTTTTGAAGGAAAACACAAAGCTGTCAAATTTGCACAGCCCAGGACAGCCCTCTTCTGGGCAGTGAGCACTGGCTAATTTAAGCCAGGACGGAAAGAGATCAATTTAAAGGACTGACAATGACACAATGCTCTTCATTCCAGGCATCAACTGAGCCCCGTGTTCAGCATGACAAGGCAGACTCTGTTTGGGTGGAATCCCTCAGAGATCAGCAATTCAGTGGGGAAAGAGATGTTAAAGTGGTGCTGACATACAGATACTCACAGCTTCCAGCTTCACCATCGTCTCCATCTTCTTGATGGGAACCTCAGGTTCCATATTGACCACGATCTCCCCTGTGGGGCGAGAGCGATGAGCCCCATTGGCCATAGTCAGGTAGCCGTTGAGGTGTTTAGCTGGACAGAGGACAGAGAAAGAGAAAGAAGAAGGAGAGGAGATAGTGTAGAGGAGAAACTGAGAGCTCAGGATTCGTGCAGGAGTTATGTGTGACCACCTCAGCCAGAGAAGAAGAGGGGAGGAAATGAGCTCAGACCTTTACAGCATGATTAAAAAAATCTTTCCATAGCAAAGGAAAGCAGAGGACGAGAAAGGATTGGGGTTTTTTTCACCTGCACCAGCCTCCAGAGGAGAAGATGCAGAGAAGATGATTTCCCTGAAAGTATCAGCCAGCATGGACACAACCACAGGTCCAGATCTCCATCTGGAACCAGGGATGGCCCTTGGCAATCCCCCCACAGACCTCCTGTCTCTGCCCAGACAAGGGTGCCTCCACTTCCACCAAGGACTGGGAGATGAGCAATTCCTGTGGTTCTCCAAGCCCTTGGCTGCTCTGCTGGGTGCAGGGAAAGTGGGTTTGTGATGGTTTCTGCTGTGGGTGCTCGTAGATGGAGTGGTGGTTGGGACTGAGAGAGTGGTCTCAGTCTGTAGCTTTTACTTTTTTACTCTTTACTCAAACAATAGCAGCATTAGGCACGGAGCACGGCAAATTCATCTCCCAGTCTTGAGGAACATTTGGGGAGTGTAGAGCCATGAATGTTAGAGGTGAACCAGACCTTCTTCTCCTACAGGTATCAGGGGGAGCATGAAGTTATCACAGTGAGACCCATAGATCAATAAATGAGAGGGGAATCATGGCCTCACCCTGTGCCTTCTCACCCACTTGACCCAAACCCTGAAGGTCTGCTTGCTTAACCAACAAGCAGGCAACATCCCATAGTCCTTACAACCCTCTTCTCCACACGCAATGCCCCAGTGATGAACCATACCAGCCAGGTCCCCATGGCCCCAAGCCTGGTACCTGTCATATTCCAGTGCTGGGCTTTCTTGTCTGGTGGGCGGTAGATGAACTTTCGGAGGGAGCTGACGGCATGGGACCCCACCAGGGTGTAACGTCCGAAAGCCCGGCAGTCCACCACCCGAATGTTGAGGGGTGGATGAAGCAGCTCATTCTCCGGGAGGTCCTGGGAAGCAAAGGTGTACTGGTTATCAAGGGCTGGGTGTGGGATGTGGGATGTCTACTTTGGTGGTCGGAAAGGCCAGTAGGGACTAAAACAGGGATTGTGTTGGAGGAAGAGGTCTGCAGGAGCACCAGCATGGCTTGGGAACCCTCCGAGAAAGGCTACCACTGACTGGGATGGAGCTCACATCCTCCCTTGCAAGGGCCTATGAGGCATTGTTTGGGCTCCAGAAAATCTGGGTTTCAGCTGGGAGCTCCAGGGAAAGAGGAAACACTCACCACTTCGAACCATTTGACCAAAGTGCTGAAGTTGGGGTTTTTCTTGTAGTTCTGGATGAGGGATGACTGGACCCCCTTCCCAGCACACTCAATGTCCACACGGGGCCGGTCCACCTGGGCCAGGTTCACTCTCTTCAGATCCCTGAGCCCCCAAAACAAGATCTAGGGCAGGAGGAGGAGAAGGAAGAGCATGAATGTGAGAGGGACCTGCCCCTGGCTAGACCGAGGCTGGAGTCAAAGGTTCTCTATATCCCACAGGAGCAGGGACATGACTGCAAGTGTCATTGCCTTGGCAGTGGTGGATCCCTGAGGTGTCTTCTCCTCTTCCACGTGGCTCAGAGCTGCAGCACAGTCTCTCTCTGACACCCCACATACTCTACCCCACTCCTGATCTCCAGCCTGTGCCCCTCGACTACCTTTTCTGCCTTTCCCCCTTTCTGGCCTTTTTCTGCTGTGGGACTGCATAGAGCAGGATCAGACCAGCTTTGTTGATTCTCAGTGGCTCTTGATTCAGCACTGGCATCATCTTGTCAAAATGATTTCAGTATCACTTGGGAAACTTGCCTCTCCCTTCTTGGGATAACAGACCACCACCATGATCAAAAGTTCCCCTAAACTGAGATTTTTCCACCTCCTGGTTCCCCATGGCTGTATCCACCTTGCACATCAGAGGAATACAATTTATTTAAGCCGATGTAAATGTCTGGAAAACCAGGAGCTATGATCCCTTTAGAAACCTGGAGGTCTGGTCAGCAGCATCTCACCTGAACAGAGACACCTACAACCACAGCTGAACTGTGCACTGAACGTGCCTGCATCACCACCACAGTATCACCATCACTACTGTGTTGCCTGGATCCCCACCATCTACCAGGACAACCAAGGGAGAGGGACCCTGATCGGACACATCACCCTCTAGGTATCTACAGATACATGAGACTCATCCCACGCTTGATGCCTGAGGTTGGTGGGATGCAGTTCACCTGACCTATGTAACTGCTTTGGGTGGAGATGTACTACACATGTGTCTCTAACGTGCCCTGCATTGCACCAGCCCAAGTGCCATTTACGTGTTATGGTGCCCACACTCAAGACAGCAAAGAGTGACCCAGTTCCTTGTTCTCTTAGGGCACTCCCCGTGTGGCCAGGACAGACAGACCACACAGTGTAGACACCTGGTCTTAGTGCCCAGTGAGTCACCAGGGCCTCAAAGATCCCTCCCAACCTCCAAAAACCTACGGAGAGTCTCTCCTGCCCTACACAAAAATGAACATTAAAATTTGGTGCTCCAAGGCAATTACCTCCACTCTGTATTTACTCAGCACTGGCCGAATCCCCAGTGGCACCGGCAGGATGGGGCCCCGGTCCATGTCCGTGGGGCCATCGATGGGGGGCAGGTCTGACTTGCCCCCTGGGCCAATCTGGAAGAGATGCAGCCTGGGTTAGGATCTGTTCCTCAGAGCTGGTGCTCAGCTCCTGGGAAGCAGGTTTTTTGTCAGTCTCAGCTGTAACTGGCACACCCTGGTTTCCTGCCCTGGGTCTGTGTGGTCTCAAAGGGTGCAGCAGCAACAAGGCTTGGTGAGCATCCAGCTGAGGTCCTTTGGGAAAAGGTGTAGACATCAGTAGACACAGGTAGCTGTGCTAAACGTCAGCTGGGCACGGCTGTGCTTCCACACAGGATGGACCCAGCAGCAGAACAAAGTACTCAGCCCACCAACGCACCCCAAACCCAACGAGCTGCCTCTGCCTGGATTGGGTGTGAAGAGATGAAGAAACGGTCCAAAAGCTCAGCCCAGGTGTGGCCAGCAGGGTGAGGAAGGGGATTCTGCCCCTCTGCTCTTCTCAGGGGAGACCCCCCCCAGTGCTGTCTCCAGCTCTGGGGCCTCAGCACAGGAGAAACATGGAGCTGTTGGAGCGGGGCCAGAGGAGGCCACGGAGATGCTGGGAGGGCTGGAGCCCCTCTGCTAGGAGGACAGGCTGAGAGAGTTGGGGGGGTTCAGCCTGGAGAAGAGAAGGCTCCGCGGAGACCTTGGAGCCCCTTCCAGTCCCTCAAGGGGCTCCAGGAAAGCTGGGGAGGGACTCTGGATGAGGGAGGGGAGCCCTAGGAGGAGGGGGAAGGGTTGGACACTGCAAGAGGGGAGATGGAGATGAGATGTGAGGAAGAACTTGTTTGGTGTGAGGGTGGTGAGAGCCTGGCCCAGGTTGCCCAGAGAAGCTGTGGCTGCCCCATCCCTGGAGGGGTTCAAGGCCAGGTTGGAGGGGGCTTGGAGCAACCTGGTGTGGTGGGAGGTGTCCCTGCCCAGGGCAGGGGGTGTCACTGGACGATCTTTAAGGTCCCTTCCCACCCAAACCATTCTGTGATTCTATAATTTCAGGTCCTGTTTCAAACCAAGGGCATGAGGGAGATCAAATATCCCACGTGAGCCATTCCCTAGAGAAACCACTCCACTGCAAGGAAAGTTGGGGGGAAAAAAGGCTTGGATGATGACCTTTCCAGGCAGACAAAGGGGATGGGAAAACCCCCTTGGGGAGTGGGACACCAGGCTCAGCAGCAGCCCGCAAGGATGCCCTGGTCTCACCATCATCACAGGGCATCTCAGGACATTGCAGACAGACAGGCATGTACAGGAAAGTCTCCATTGAAATAAAGGGGAGACCCAGAGGTGGAGGGAGCACGTAGTCCCCAAGGGTCGCCCTCCCCAGGCCCTGCTTGCTCCCAGCACGCATCTCCTAGAACGCCAGGACTCCCATTGGCATCTCCTGTATATCAGTGATGACGCAGAGTTTGGGCTAATGCAACACTTCAGTGGGGTGTCCTGTCCAGTAGGAAATCATTTTGACCAGCATAACTGGTCAAGAGGAGCTGCCACCAGCTGCCACCCTCTCACTGGGTTGGTAGCTGTGCTAAACCCTTTGAGCTTTTCTAGGATGCATGAACTACCTGCTCTTTGCAACACCTGAGATATATAAGCATGGATTAGTCCCTGGTCTCTTGCAAGCCTCCATCCCATCCTTTCCCTCCCTTGGTCTGGCTTTGGCCAGATGGTACCTGGAGCAGCTCGAAGGCAGCCAGCAGGTCACCTGCCGTGGAGTTGCCCCGATAGATCTGGTAGTACTCCAGCTGTGGGGGGAAGCGTGGAGGGCAGTAGTGCTCATCTGACATCTTCACCACCGGCTTGGCAAAGGTGCGGCCCATGAAGTCAGCTTTGCCCTGGAGAGGCAAAGAGAGCATTTGGGTTTGCTGACCCAACGCGAGGTCTTCCAGGCCAGCCCCACAGCTCTCCCCATTGTGGTCAGAACAAGTCCCAGTGGGCCTGGGACACCAAAGCTCAGCAACAGATTTCACTCCTGGCTTCTTCAAATAAGGTGAAGGAGGTGGCCTAGGGCTGGGACACCAGGGAGGCCGGGGCTGAGCAGCTTTTCCAAGGGCAAAGACTCAGGTAATGTCCTCCTTGCCTCCAGCCTCACAAAAGCTCTTGCTTCACTCTCCAAAAATAAGATATCATTGAGTCTGAGGTCTAATGAGTAACAAAGGCTGCTCATGCCACGGGAGATGTGTTGCTGAGACCATCTTCCAAGAGTCAGGAGAAAGGCTGCACCATCTGCCTGGCCTCCGATACAGGCGTGATCACAACATCCAAATCATAAACCTTTTCCTTTGCTGGGATCCATCTTACCACTGTGTCCTGGTCGTAGATCTCAATGACAATTATGGGAGGGTCATCCCGCATCTCATGGGCTTCTCCATAGAGTTCCACATTGTCGAAGACCAACAGCTGGTCCCAGGTGGGGCAAAGGGTCTCATTGAGAACCTGAAAAAATGGGAGAGACTTACTGCTCCAGAGAGGGGCTAAGGCCCTGGGAAGGGCAGCAGGCCAGGTGTTGGTCTCAGCCTGGCAGCACCAGTGGGCTGCTGCACACTTTTTTGGACCATGGGGTATCTCCCAAGGACTCTTCTGAGAAAAAAACCAATCCAACAGCAGGAAAGCAGACAACAATTATTTCCAGCATCTGCCAGGCTTGCTAAAGCTTGGCAGTCCTCAGCCCAGGACGGGAAGAGATAAGAAACACTTCAACATGCTCCAGTTTCTCCTGACCAGGCAGGTGAATCATGGCCACAGGGATGTGGGTGTGATGAACATGTCATGAAAGTGCTCCTGGGGAAGGGGATCCTGGAGACACTCAAGCCCCACTGTGGTGGCTACTTTCCCACCCCAGGACCCCATGATCAACCTAATCCTTGATTCACTAGCCGTCTTGAGACCCGTGGAAGGGGAGCAGGTTGGAGAGCTGATGGGACATGCAACACCAGAGCCTCACCCAGCCCTCCAGGTCAGGAGATGGGTTTTACCTCAGTGCATTGGCTCTGGGAGATGAAGAAGACTCTTGCAAAGGGGTCCGAAAGGCCACTGCTGTCAGCTGCAAATAAACTCCTGGCTTGGTACATGTGGGCTCGCAGCTGGAAAACCTGCTTCTCTGCAAGAGAGAGGAGAAGTGAGACAGCTCAATATGCAACCTTGGAGCACAGCCATGGGGCTCAGCCTGCAGAGAGAGGTCTTGGGCCAGCACTGATGAAGGATATAGGCTCAAAGCATGTGTCCCAAATGGATATGGACTTCCTCAGCACCCTTCTCACCATGTGCAGAATGACAGCTCTGAATGGGGTAACAGTTCCCAACCCCAGCTCCCCATGGACCTCACACTGGTACAACTGGAATTATTTCCCCCATAGCTCTTGGAAGTCCTTGGTCCAAGTGGTGTCCAGCCAGGCTCCGTCCTGCACTCTCCATGTCCTGTCCCCAGACTCACTGCAGGCAGGAGGTTCTTACTGGTGTAAAGGAGGCTGATGGGTGGGAAGGATGGCAGGTTTTGGCCTCTGGCAGTCTTCTTCTCCTCAAAGCCACAGGGCAGGCCACTCAAGAAGTCTTTGCGCTGTTTGTTGAGGCCCAGCCACAAGTACATCTCCATCTTGGCCTGAACTGTCCAGCCAGCAGGTCCAAACCCCCTCTTCCCAGGTAGCTGGGGACAAAGGAAAGAAGAGTTTACAAGGATACAGGGAAGCCTTAGGGATGACACACCACCTCTGGCAGCATCCAGCTTCTCCTGGTGCATTGCTTTTACTGCTGCCCCTTAAAACCAAGGACACAACCCTTATCTTTTTGGATCATGACACTACTCCATCTCATGCACTATCTTCTTCCCAACATGTTGGCTTTCTCTTTCTAAGCCAGCATCCTCTTCTGTGTCTGGATCAAACATTTCTCTCCTTCCAGTCATTTCTCACCTACTAGGCTGGGTGAGATCAGTGGTTCACATGTCCTAGCAGCAGACTTCCACTCCTACCAGTAGAACATGGGCTTGTCTTGCCTAATATTCAAGCCCCAGCAAAACTGGATACCCAGCTCCCTCATCTCCACCTCCCATCCTCCCAGTCTGTCCTTCCTCCATCTCCCTCCTCGTGGCTGCGGTTCCCCCCAAGGGAAGACAGACCAGCACCTTGAGGAAGAGGGTCTTCACTTTGGCGCAGTCCTTGCCCATCTCCTCGTCCACAATGGAGTAGAGGATATCCTTGGAAGGGACGCGGGCGTAGGCGATGCGCTTGTTGTTGCTCATCATCCAGATGAAGATGTCGGGAATAGTGTGCTGGGGCTGTGAACAGCAGCGAAGAGCCCTGTTGGTGTCTCAGCTCTTGACCACTCAGGCACCAGCCAGGCTGCAGACCTTCCAAAGGCAAATTCAACAGATGCCATAGGAGATGGATGCACCTATTGCCACATTAGGGCCACTGAAATGGTTTTGAGCCTTCCCCTCCCACTTCTCAGAGCTAAGCTCAGCAGGGTGAAGCCTAGCGGGAAAGAAACTGGGATTTATATTTGTTCTAATTTAAAAAAAAAATAATAATTTTGGATTAGAAGACTAAAGATTTTCCTTCTCTCTTCATTCAGTGTCCACAGGGACTGTAGAGCAGGAGTCATACCTTCATACCTTACTATGGAAGAAGGTCCCTGTTTGGACAGGTCCCATCATGCCTTATAGTCTGCTTTATGTTAAAGAAGGCTCTGCGGAGACCTTGGAGCCCCTTCCAGTCCCTCAAAGGGCTCCAGGAAAGCTGGGGAGGGACTCTTGATGAGGGAGGGGACCCCTAGGAGGAGGGGGAAGGGTTTGACACTGCAAGAGGGGAGATGGAGCTGAGATGTGGGGAAGAACTTGTTTGGTGTGAGGGTGGTGAGAGCCTGGCCCAGGTTGCCC
>KZ509249.1:0-13965 GCA_002844005.1 Limosa lapponica baueri | reverse complement strand
CATGGGGGCCAATGACCCCCCCAATGGCTGACCCAGTCCTAAACTGTAAAAATATCAGGAGGAATGGTGTAATTTTTTTGAAGAAGGGAAAAAATATTTTGCAGGTGTTTGGAAAATATTTCCTTTGGAAATGCAGTGAGCAGCTCAACTCTAATAAATTGGACTGTTATGTATTACTCATGAGCTGGAGCGAAGGAAGAGTTCGCTGCAGCAATAAAAATTAGACAGTTTGAGTTCTGCAAGAGGATGGGACTTTATCCCACTGCCCTTTGAAGAGTCACTTGCTTTAATGACTCCCTGCCCAGCCAGGATCAGAAGTGGGTCCCTGCTGCTGACTTTAGCGCTGTGTGGACAAGTGCTACCTTCCAAGACTGATCCCACAGGGAACTGCATGGCCTCACCATGGCTGAGGCTGCAAAAACTGCCCTCAGCTCAGCTGCAAGAGGACTCAGCCCTGTTAACAGTTGGGAAGGGCTCATAAATTGGTTTTAGGGCTGACTCGTTCCAACCCAGCAAAGCACGGGTAAACCTGGAGGCATGGGGCAGTGTGTAGACTTGGAGTGACTCCTTGCACAAGACTGAGGACTTCTCCCACCTACAGGGTCTGCAGAGAGGTCTCCATCCATCCCAGGCTGCTGGCCCAGCTCACAACCTCTCTCCGTGCAGAGGGACTCACCTCATCCGCCAAGAACCGGAGCTTCTGCAGAAAGTTCTGCACCAGCTTCAGCTTGTCTTTCATGGTGTTCTTCTTCACCTGCGACCGCAGAGTGGTGGCTTGCTGCCCCATGTTCTCCTGCAGTTAAAGGGGAGCCCAGGACATCATGTGAGCAAGAGCAGAAGGGAGCACTGCTGTAATTCAGGACCTGACAGTTCAGAAAAGGGGACATGGAGGCTTTCACAGGTTAAATTCATCGCTCTGTGGGATGCTGCTGGCTACTGAAGCTGGTGTCCTTGGCCATGCCAGGTGGATAAGCCACTTGCTCTTTGTACACCTCTTTTGCATGTCTAACTCCATTGCAAGGAGCTGGGCTACCAGCCCCAAACATCTAAGGCCATATCTATCCTTGGACCAGCTTTGCTCTGCAGGGTTCTCCTAAATCACTCCTTGCCAGCTTCCTCAGCTCTTTGACAGCAATGCAGCTCCTCCTCTCTACTCCTGGATTTCTTTTGAAGCAAAAGCAGAGTGTGCTTTCCAGAGTGTGCAAAGGAGGGGATTGTGGACCCAAATGCCACCTGGCACCTGTGCAAGTGGTAGTCAAGTGTCTGGGTGGCCAAGAGGGCCACCAGCATCCTGGCCTGTATTAGCAATAGTGTGGCCAGCAGGACTGGGGCAGTGGTGGTCCCCCTGGACTGGGCACTGGTGAGGGCCCACCTCGAGGGCTGGGTCCAGTTTTGGGCCCCTCACCACAAAAAAAGACCTTGATGTGCTGGAATGTGTCCAGAAAAGGGCAATGAAGCTGGTGAGGGGTCTGGAGCACAAGTCTTGTGAGGGGCGGCTGAGGGAGCTGGGGGTGTTCAGCCTGGAGAAAAGGAGGCTGAGGGGAGACCTTCTCGCTCTCTACAACTCCCTGAAACGAGGGGGTATCCAGGGGGGGATCGGTTTCTTCTCCCAAGGAACAGGCGATGGGACAAGCGGAAATGGCCTCAAGTTGCCCCAGAGGAGGTTTAGGATGGATATTGATCTGCTGGATCAAGCACTGGCTGACTGGAAGGTCCCAAAGAGTGGTGCTCAATGGATTCAAATCCAGCTGGCGGCCGGTCACTAGTGGTGTGCCTCAAGGCTCAGTGTTAGGACCATTTCTATTTAACGTCTTTATTGATGATCTCGATAAGGACATAGGGTGTATCATCAGCAAGTTTGCAGATGATACCAAGTTAAGCAGGAGTGTTGATTCCCAGGAGGATAGGGAAGCCCTACAGAGGGACCTAGATAGATTGGATCACTGGGCCAAGATCAACGGCATGAGTTTCAACAAGGGCAAGTGCCAGGTCCTGCACTTGGGCCACAACAACCCCATGCAGCGCTACAGGCTTGGGGAAGTGTGGCTGGAAAGCTGCCTGGAGGAAAGAGACCTGGGGGTTCTAATTGACAAGCGGCTGAATATGAGCCGGCAGTGTGCCCAGGTGGCCAAGAAAGCCAACGGCATTCTGGCTTGTATTAGAAATACCGTGACCAGCAGAAGTAGGGAGGTGATTATGCCCCTGTACTCGGCACTGGTGAGGCCACACCTTGAGTATTGTGTCCAGTTTTGGGCACCTCAATACAAGAGAGATATCGAGGTGCTGGAGCGAGTGCAGAGGAGGGCAACGAAACTAGTGAAGGGCCTAGAAGACAAATCATATGAAGAGCGGCTGAAAGAGCTGGGGCTGTTTAGTATGAGGAAGAGGAGGCTGAGGGGAGACCTCATCACTCTCTACAACTACTTGAAAGGACACTGTAGAGAGGTTGGTGCTGGTCTCTTCTCACAGGTAATTAACGATAGAACGAGAGGGAACGGCTTCAAGCTCCAGCAGGGTAGGTTTAGATTGAACATTAGGAAGGAATTTTTCACAGAAAGAGTGGTCGGGCATTGGAATAGGCTGCCCAGGGAGGTGGTTGAATCACTGTCCCTGGATGTGTTTAAGGGACGTTTAGATGCGGTACTGAGGGATATGGTGTAGGGGAGGACTTTGTAGAGTAGGTAGATGGTTGGACTCGATGATCCCAAGGGTCTCTTCCAACCTCAATGATTCTATGATTCTATGATTCTATGATTGGGGAAAATTTCTTCCTGGAAAGGGTTGTCAAGCCTTGGAAGAGGCTGCCCAGGGCAGTGGTGGAGTCCCCATCCCTGGAGGGATTTAAAAGCTGGGCAGACGTGGTGCTGAGGTCAGTGGTGGGTTCGTCAGTGTTGGATTGGTGGTTGGACTTGATGATTTTAAAGATCTTTTCCAACGTAAATGATTTTATGGTTCTATGATTCTAAGACCCAAGTGGTCTTGGGCTCCTCACTTCAGAAATAAACCTCAAACCCTCACTCTGCAGAGACTGGAAACCAGCACGCCTATGGACCAAAGTTCCCCACTGCATTGACAAGGTCCAGCTCACAAATCCCCCTCTCCCTGCCCAGCTGAATCCGTCTCACCAGCTCCCGCATGCAGGACTTGAGCCTCTCCCGGTCCAGCCTGGTGCGTGAAGAGTGGTGCTGGTCCTTGTCAGCCAACGTCACAAAGCGCCTGGTGGGAAAGGAGAACTCAGTAGCATGAATCTCTGTGAGATCCCACAGGCTGTCCCCAAGGAGCTGTGTCTGGATGGATCTCTGCCAGCAGGAGAGCACCTCCCTGGAGGAAAATGTCCTCATTCCTCCCCAGTCTGCAATGCAATCAGGGGCAAGTGGCCCATTTGCACCCAATGTTGAGTGTCCTGCACAGGGAGTAGGTGCTGATCAGGTACCAGCCTGTGGATGCTACAGGGTTGAGTCTTTCCCCCCTGGTTTGGGGTCTTTGGGGTGCAGATGTAAGCACCACCGCACCCATGCTCCAAGACAGAAGACAGCTGATACGGCATTGTGCCAATTTGATGAAACACTTGCCCACCATCCAGAGGATAAGGAGATGTGGGGTTACAGTGAAGACCTTGCCCAGAGCCCCGCAGAGGGCAGGGGTCTGCAGTGTGCCACCTTTGCCCATCTTTTACTCACAAGCACCCACTGCTCAGCTCCTCCAGGACCCCTCGGAGCCGGCGCTCCGGGTGCGGCTTCTCTGTCTTGATCATTTCCTGCACGTCATTGAGTCCTTCCTCCTGCAGCATCAACGGGGGGAAGTGATAGGGGGTGGTGGGGCAGAGCCCCACTGTGGGGCAAGGTGTCTCCCAAGGTCCAACCCTACGTAGAGCAGCCCTGTGGCACACATTTGGCTGCAGGGACCTGGCCCTGGGTGGTGGGAACGGGTCCACCACACTCCATGAGGTTGGCTGGCCAAGGTCTACCCCATCTCGGCTGGACCTGCCAGGCTCCCCCTTTGCAGATCCTGCCATGACCTTGCTAATGCAGAGCTGTCACAAAGGCTCCTTGGGAATTAGCTGAGACTATGGAGGAGGCTTTGCCACACACAGTGGTTTTCCCAGGGGGACAAAGCTTCCCATTGGTGGGGACACCTGGGTCTGACCCACAGAAAATTCAATGAGCTCTTAGGATTTGGACATTCAAACTGTGGAGCGTTTAGCACTGGGAAGCTTCTTCCTTTCTGGCACTACTTTGCTTATGGGTCCTTGCACTCTTTGTCCCTGCTTTGTGACAAGCTGCAGAGATGTGCAGGCAGCCTGAAGGTGCCTCATGCCCCAAGCTGTCTCCCTCCCTCCCTCCTCAGCATGTACTGACCAGTTTGTCCGCAATCTTGTCCATGATGTTGGCATTATACAATCTGCGGCGCTGGTCCTGCCACCAGCTCTTGATGTAGATGCAGGGCTTCTTCTCAAAGTATGGCAGGTGGAAGTAGTTCCTGCAAGAAGAGGCAGAAGAGATATTCCATGGTGGTAACGCTCCCATGTCCTACTAACACCCTTTTTCTGAATGCTGTTGAGCATCTCCTCCTCCCTTCAGAGGAGGCAGACATCCTGCCTTTTGCAGACCTAAGAGGTTTCCATATGCTGATGGGATGGAGTGGCAAGAGTCATTGTACAGTTCAAGTTCTGCCAGGGGAGGTTTAGGATGGATATTAGGAAAAATTTTTTACACTGAAAGGGTTATTAAGCATCGGAAGAGGCTGCCCAGGGCAGTGGTGGACTCACCATCCCTGGAGGTATTTAAAAGCCGGGCAGACGTGGTGCTGAGGGACATGGGTCAGGACTTGGCAATGCTGGATTGACAGTTGGACTCCATGATCTGAAAGGTCCCTTCCAACCAAAGTGATTCTGTGATTCCTGCTGCACCAGGGCCGACCCTTAATTAAAAAACAGCTTCAGCTCATCTTTCTGAAGCCATCAGGGCACTTCTAGCCAGAAGATGTCAGCAGAGCCCCATGGTTGAGCATGAGGCTCCCAGTGCCCAGGGGATGGAGATGGGGGGAGAGACCATGAGAGGCAGAGCTCGGGGACAGGCTCAAAAACCATGGGTGCTTCTCATTCCCATTGGGTATTCACATTGACGAAGAGCTGGTGAACAAATGTGGGAACCCCCAGGTAGACACTTCTATCTGGAGCTCAAATACCCTCGATTCAGTGTGGTTTGTTTCATTTTCAAATGGAATTAAGTCAGACAGTTAATTCTATTAACATCTATCTACTGGTATAACATGCTTAAAATCCACTTTAAGCATATCTCATCAGGTTAAATCCAATTAGCTTTCCTTAGCACTAGTCCTTTGTATTCAAATCCAGGCTGTGGCTGAAGCCCAGCCCAGAGGTCCTGAGGTGTGTGCAATCCGGCTGCTTGGGACGGTAAGCACCCACCAGAATCACATTTGCACCTCTCTGGATCTCATCTGCATTTTGGGGTGACTGCTGCCTGGACATCACAAAGCAATTTGTAAAGCGGCCACAAAAAAATTGTCTTCATTTCACAGAATCACACAGAGTCACAGAATGATATGGGGTTGGAAGGGACCTCTGGAGATCATCTAGTCCAGCCCCCTGCCAGAGCAGGTCCACCTACAGCAGGTTTCACAGGAACATGTCCAGGAGAAACCGAGGCAGAGAGAAGAGAAGCGATTTGTCCACTGACACCCAGCATCGACGGACCCAGGGTAGGACCCAGTTTCCTGAGTCCTGGTGCCGTTAAACACCAGAGCGTGGGGCTCAATGACTGTAAGTGACGGGGACAGACAGACTGCCCAAAGGAGAGATGCTGCAAATTAGGGAGGCTGAGAGGACTTGAAGTCTTGTACCCCAATTTCCTGCCTAACATGTTCTAAAGAACTTTTTCCAGCAGTTTTTTTGCATCCTCTCCCATCTGCGTGTCGGTGACCTTGCCCAGCTTTTAAGATCCCCATGAAGAAATGCACCTTGTCTCAGCACAAATTCCCAAGGGTGGCAGCGACCCTAGGGAAGGACCTGTTTGGGGAACCTCTGGTTCCCCAAATATACCAAACATATATATGGAAGTGAACCGTTTTCTCCAGTGTCCACCAATGATTTTTTGAATCCACTGGTTAACTCCATCCCTATTTGCCACAGGTGAAGAGCACTAAAGCTACAGAGAGCCATGAGTTTGGGTGCACATCTGGCCAGGTAGATGGAGGACGTCCTTTGTAGGGTAGCCTGGGAGGTAAATTCAGCCCTTATTGGACATCAGAGAATCCACAGAAATGGTCAGAAGTGTAGGGAATGGGGTGGGGGCTCAGCTGGCAGACTGTGGTATCTCAGTCAAGGTATGTAATCTCCCTTTACAGAGGATGGAGATCTGGTCCCCACTGCTGCTCCCATGTCTCCGGCCAAATGACTTCAGGCCCCATGAGGGCACTGACTTCACCTCTGAGCTCAGACACCCAGGGCAGGTGCGAACACCTACAGACCATGGCTGAATTGAGAGCCACCTCTCTGCCCAGTGGCACCTCAGTGGGCAGGTGGGCACGCTTACCTGTCTGTGACCAGGGGCTTCACGGGCTGAGATGAGGAAACGGAGACCAGCTCTCCATCTTCATCACCTTCATCCTCACTTGAGTTCTGGAGCAGCTCAGACTCCTCCTCCTCCCCATCCCCTCCCTCTTTCTTCCTCCGTAGCATGGGTTTGGTCATGCCATCGATCTGGTTCCCATAGTTACCTCAGGAAACAAATGTGAAATAAAGTCACAGGCTTGTAACTCTGATCGGGCTCAATCTTTTGGCTTTAATTCAGGTTGGGGAGAAGTTTTCTCTGCAGGAACCACAGAGGAGTTCAACTCTCTGAAACCATGCCCAGGAACCATAAATTAGTGATGGATGTCTGTCCCCTGCTCATGTCCCTCTCGAGCTGGTAGGAATACACACCCTCCCTTTGGTGGTCAGTCTCAGGAGGTACAAAGCCAGGGTGAGAGAGGGACCAGCTCCACTGCCACAGCACAGAATCCATAGATGATTTGGGGGCCCACGTAGCTTGTGCCGGTAAAGTGGCCATCACCTTCTCCCTAAACTGAGAGCCCTGTGTGCTCTAGCATGTACTGGTATCGAAAATGGGGAGTCAACACTGCTCTCAGCCTTGGACCCAGCATTCCCCACCAGGCACGCTTCAAAAACACCCTCCTCAAAAAACAACCAACCTATCGTGACCTCGAAGTTGATGGGTTTGTCACCAATCTTCCTGTCGATCATGGTAGCTTCCAGGAAGGCTCCGAAGAGAAAGAACTCCTCCATCTTCCCAGTGCAGTTCTGCAGGAGAAATCACAGTCAGCCAGACGGACACCAACTCGAGAAACATTTCAAAGTTTAGGATCCTCCCTCCCTCAGATATTTCTTCTGCCCAGCACTTCTAAGAGAGGTGACCACTTGAATGATCAGAAAATCTGCAATCCTTGCAAGATTTGCTTTCATTGTGCTGCCAGATCCAGAACACTTGGGACAACACTAAATTAAATCCTTGGTTTGTGAGAGCAAAGACAAAAAAACCAAGAGGCCCAAGACCCAAGACTCAGCACTGGAAGCTGTTGGGCTAGGGGCGACTTACATCAGCAACTGATGGGGCCTGCTCGACTTGCACCTCGGTGGAGCTGTTGATCTCTGGGTTGGTGGTGTCCAAGATCTCCACAGCAAGACTCATCAAAAGCCTGGCCCGGAAAGAGACGCCTTCACCCAGACCCTCATTCAGCTCTTGGTGCTCATCCATCAGGGTGTAGTTCCGAGTGGAGCCGTACATGTTGACCCATGCGGGGCCAAAGGTGGGCAGGAAGCCTGCAGCAGAGCAAACAGGCACGTTGGGAAGGGGATGTGCAAAGAGGAGGGCATGTCTTTGTCTCAGGATAACTCCTCAGTCATGGATTGGTCTATGTATAGTGACATGGGCTTCAATATGCACCTACGTGTGCATGGTAATCCATGTTTGCAACCATGCATGGAGGCAGTTCTGCAGTGGAGGCAGTGATGGGGACTGCGCAGGGCACTAGCCCAAAGACAGAGGCGAGTCTCCCATTGGGGAAGTTACCCCAAGTGAGAATCAAGACAAAAGTTCACCCTATTAGCCTCCTTCCTAGAGCCCTCTTTGGTTTCACATTGCTCCTGCCCACGTGTGCTGGTGTGTTCACATGTGTGTGAATGGGGGACCCTGTCAGATATTCATCCATTCATGGCAATGAATTTTTTTGGAAGGGCAAGTTGTTCTTGGATGTCTTTGCTTTCAGGTATTGGACTGGAGGCTTGTGATGAGGCTTGGTTTTCAGAGTGTGTCCAGTGACCTCAGAAGACCACTGCACTGAATCAAATTCTCTCCAGCCGGACACCAAGAAGTAGCTATCTCCAGGAGAGGGGAAGGAGCCCAGGTTATTTTGCTTCTCTCTCTGCCAAAGGGATGTCTCTCTACCATGAAGAAGGTAGATCAGCCTGCCCCCCACCTTACCTTTGTCTCCTTCGTTAGAGATCTTCCGCAAATCAATGAAATGGGTACCAATGGCCACATCATTAACTTTGTCTGAGTCTCGGATCTGGATCTTTATCCGCTTGCACAACGGGGGGAACATTTCTGTGAAGACTATTTGCTCGTTCCAGAGAGGCTCATAGCTGCTTTTTTGTACAGATGTCTTCCCCTGCCGAGTGGGAGGAGACAGATGTTTGCCAAGGGTTTGAGCTCCCAAGCCATCCCTCACAACCTGAACTCCCCCCTCACTAATGACCACTGAAACATCCATTCTGTCTTGTGACTCTCCTCTCCCAAGAAATAGGCGATGGGACAATAGGAAATGGCCTCAAATTGCACCAGGGGAGGTTTAGGATGGACATTGGGAAGCATTTCTTCACTGAAAGGATTGTCAAGCCTTGGAAGAGGCTGCCCAGGGCAGTGGTGGAGTCGCCATCCCTGGAGGGATTTAAAAGCTGAGCAGACATAGTGCTGAGAAACATGGGTTAGTGGTGGTTTGGGTGCTGTTGGGTTGATGGTTGGACTCGATGATATTAAAGGTCTCTTCCAACCACAACAATTCTATGATTCAACGATTCTAAGTTCCTTCCCCAAGTGGATAATGCTGCAAATCCATCATAGTCTGCACAAAAGAGGGGAAACATAGTGAACAGGGCAGCTTTGCCATGCATCTCCACATCTACATGCCGAAACAACTGAGATCATCTCTGGCCACCTGCACACTGGCTGGTCCCACTCATGTAACCTCCCAGGGTCACCCTGGAACTGCATGAATCTTCCTCACCTTCTGCCCTGCAAAGACCACCTGCACGTAGGGGTCTACCAAGTCCTTGTTCTCCCCAATGAGAGCCTTCTTCACGTTGGCCATGATGCTGGTGTTCATACGGGGCAGCCCCTCTGCTCGATAGATCTTGATGTAGAAACGAGCCCACTGCCTCTCCGGAGGGACCCCATCTGGGAGGAGGAGATTCCTGCAACATCAACACATAGGGTTGGAACCAAGTTTTAAACTCTCCTGATTTTTCTCCCATGGCCTTTTAGATGCTCTGGGGACTCAGAGAGCCCTGCCCACCCACACATCCTGGGAAACCTCATCCAGGCCTCCCTGGAAGTGAGTGATGAGGCCCCATCACACCCTATGCCATCCAAGGGCCAAGAGGAGCATTAGGTAAACAGTGGGGCCATCAAGTTGGTTGACATCAGGCTGCTGGTGGTATAGAGTGCTCAACAACCAGCAGATGGTCTGACCTCACAGAAAGGATTGGTTTGTACTTGATAGGGCCTGGATTTGCAACAGTTCTGCCACGTTCTGTCTTCTCAGCAACTGATTTTGTCCCTCTTGTTTCATTGCACAAGGTAAATACGGGTGCTAGAAGGGCTGTCAGCCTCATCCAGAAGGGATGCTGCTGTCCCTATTGCACAATCCAAGGTGAAAAGAGGTGAAAAGTCATTCCCAAGCAAGGCTACGTGAAGCTGGCTCTGCAGATCCTTACCCTTCAATATCATCCTCCTCCGTCTCATTGGCTTTGTGTGGCGTCTTGATGTTGTCCCCTTTCCCTACCACAGCGATGTCACACTTTAGGTAACCTTTCAGCCCGGCGGTGAGATCCTCGGGGTCAGAAAGGATGGCCCATTTGTGGTAGAACTGGTGCTCTGGAAGCCAGGGGACAAGACAGCCATTTATCAGAATGAGACATAGCACCCACTCGAGTTGGGGGACCTGCCCATATGCATAAGAGACATCTTCAGGTGTGAGGAATTCAGATGGAACCCCCTGAAAAACTCATTAGGAAGATGTGTCTCATATTGAAGACAGCGAAGCAATGGGATGAACTGTCTGAAGTGGGGTGGAGTCTCCATCGCTGGAAGTCTCCATCCCTGGGGGTATTTAAAAGCTGAGAAGACGTGGTACTGAGGGACATGGGTTAGGGGTGGACTTGGCAGTGTTGGGTTCATGGTTGGACTCGATGATCTTAAGGGTCTTTTCCAACCTAAATGATTCTATGATTCTAAGTCTTTAAGGTCTCAGGTGCCTTTTGGATGGTGTTAGACTGACCTAATCCTTCTATGGAGCGGAGAACCAGGCTAGATGCTCGCTTAAGGTCCTCCTCCTCATCTGCTGACAACCACTCAAGTGCAGACTCTGGAGGCTTCATCTACGTCTTAGCTCTCAGGCTTATTTACAGAAGCAGAGTGCTGCAATAGGTGTCATATAGGAGCAAGGGGGAAAAAAAAATCACAGGTATTTTGGACCTTAAGCTGTCTGGAAGGTTGATATCTTGCCTAAGCAAGTCCCCTTGGGCTTCCTTCCTCAGCAGGTCAGTGGAGAGAGACCAGCACAGCCAGAGGGCATCTCAGCCCTGATTTCAGGATGGGGGACACAACCTTCTCCGGAAGTGCTGAGCGCTCTTTCCTGACCACAGAGGAGCCCAAGTGACTTGCTTATATCTAAGATACTAAAGTTAAGCTAGATAAGCATCACGCAAGGAAACTAGTGCCCGCCTGGCTACCTTGTGGGGACATTTATTCAATGGTGCGAATGGGCATATAAAATCATCACAGAATCATCACAGAATCATTGAATACCAGGTTGGAAGGGACCTGAGGGATCATCTGGTCCAACCTTTCTTGGCTGGACTGGTTGCAAACAGTGTTTACCTACCAGGCTGAGTATAAACAGTTCCAACGTCCATCTTGAAGGAGCCTACCAAAGTCCCACTGCGCAAGAGGTTTTTTGAGTGGATCACCTGGAAATCGAGAGGAGAAAAAGAATAAGACTTTTTTTTTCTGTGCCTGGGGAGCCATAAGGCTCTTTCCAGAGGTGTTCGGTGTCAGATGGGAAAGGGTCTGATGCATTTTCCTTGGTCTGTGCAGGACCTCCATCTGTATAAGGACACTAAGAGGCATGGTGGGGTTGGCAGTGTTGCAAGCAAGTGTATACTTGGATTTAATAAGAAAAAATGCAAATAAATTAGTCTTTGAAACAAGATGCAGCTTTCCAGCCACTACAGCAACAAATACTGGGACATTTACCTAAAGGAAAGGTTTCTAAGATGCTCAAAACCTAATTCCCTTTGTGGGAGAAATTGTACAGCTGATCTGTGCATGGGATAGATAAGGATGTTCCTAATCAGCATGCTTTGGTCAGTGAATGGGCAAATCTTGTTCATCACCCTCCTCTGTGGAGGACTTAGTGGTGGACTTGGCCATGTTGGGTTAACAGTTGGACTCAATGATCTTAAGGGTCTTTTCCAACCTAAATGATTCTATGATTCTAAGTCTTTAAGGTCTCAGGTGCCTTTTGGATGGTGTTAGAAAGACTTAATCCTTCTGTGGAGTGGAGAACCAGGCTATATGCTCCCTTAAGGTCCTCCAACAATTTCCACAACAGCCCTGCCAGTCTCATGCCCCAAGAAATCCCTTGGCAGGTTTGGGAAGCTCTTATTTCTCCCCAAGTCTAAACATGTCCTGAGACAGCCTTAGTTCTGCCTGGCTCTGAAATACCAGAGATCAGCCACTAAGGGAGACAACAAATGCAGGAGGGGAGCTGTGTGGACCCAGCAATGAAGCTCAGCAACAGAAAGAGGGATTGGGGGTCTGCAAAAGAGGTAGAAATCGTAGGACTGAGGGGGTCTCACATCAAGGACCTCAAATCCATCCCCAGTGCATATGCAAAATGGGCTGGTTTCCTCCAAAGCCCTAGGAAAAGGACAACGCAACCATGTTCACTTACGGACAGCTTGATGATCTTGTCGAACATGACATCTGGGGGGACGTGGAAGTCAAAGACGAAGTACTGAAAGGGAAAGAGCAGTCATGAAGGCAGGAGAGCCAGAGCGAGCTCCTTTTTGGGTTGAAAGGCAGTATTTTGGTGCACGCTCCAGCTGGAGAAGCTGTGACTGCCTGGAGGAGCATCCTACAGCATGTGTCACAGCACGGATGGACCCATGTGAGCCCCAGCACTGACAGCCTCTGCAGTCTGAGGAACTAGACTTAGAAAAACTGAGAAGAATTTAGCACAGATCAAGTGGGTGCACTTTTTACCATTTTTTGCAAAATACCAGAGGGCAAAAGGCTTCATTTCTCCCTCTGCGTAGTTTCAGATTCCATCTTATTCTGACAAGAGGTGACAGAATAAATAAAGAAAAAAGCCCAAGTGACAAGAAATTACATTTAGTTGACTAACGGCAAAGTAGACCCCAAGGAGCAGGTAGCCATGAGCGTCACTGGAGGACAGACCCACCTCGTTGTAGTACGGGCAATTGGTCGATTCCTTCATGGACGTGTATTTCTTCTCCTCTCCAACCTCCACACAGACCACAGGGTCCATGTTGAGCCCAACCAGCTGCCGGGCCTCGATGATGGTGATGCTGACCTGGGGAGAGGGATTTAGGCACCTTTTGAGAGCAGCATCAGAAGCCCCTCACTTCTGTAACCCATCTCCTCACCTCCCAATTTTTGAGCCATTTTCAGTGCAATGGTGGCACCTCTGGGGTCTACTGGTCACACCAAAGACACCGGGCTGCTCGGACCAGCCTGAGCATGCTGCAACAAGGGGTGGGATGCAGAAGACCCCAGGCATCCCTGTTTCTTCAGCCCCAGAGCATGGGGGGCTTCCTGTGAGTTGTAAAGTCAAATGGATTTAGCTGAACTGGGGGAGCAGAGCTCGGTTGGTGAGACCCTATCTGGCTTCACTCGCTTCTGCTAGAAAGCACAAAGGGTTGGACTATGTGATCGTTGTAGGTCCCTCCCTACTGAAATGTTCTATTCTGTTCTATTCTATTGCTCCTAAAAGGCAGGTGGTAAAGGACAGCAGAGCCTCTGAGGGCTCTATGTTCCTCTTGGTTGCAATTTGTTTTGCACCTTCCCCCTTCTCTTGATGTTCTTTATGTTCCCCCCTCCTGAACCAAGCATGCTCATTCCCTATAAGCCTCACAAATTCAGGCTGCAGCAGGGGCAGCAAATGTTCTGCCATAAATCTCTAACAAAAATCATTATTTGCATTGTTCTGAGATATCCCCAGGAACGTGTTGCTGTGCTGAGAGGTGAGGACATAAAGCTAAATCGCTGCTGAATCAACACGACTTGGTGAAAATGGGAAGAGAAGCCAATTTATGAATCACACTGCCACCAACTAATAAAAGAAAAGGGAGCAGCAGGGACGATCTGAGCCTTGGGAAACTAAATGTGCAGTTCTTCCAGCTCTAGATAAAGTGGCAGGAACAGCATTGCTGAACAGCAGCCATGTACCAGCCTGTTCGAGGAAATCCAGTAAGCAGCGTACGGCCAGCCAGGGCTCACCAACCTTGAACACTAACCAGCACATTGAAAGCTCTTGGGTAGGACAAGGGGGAAGGGTTTGACACTGAAAGAGGGGAGATGGAGATGAGATGTGGGGAAGAACTTGTTTGGTGTGAGGGTGGTGAGAGCCTGGCCCAGGTTGCCC
>KZ509248.1:15623-28868 GCA_002844005.1 Limosa lapponica baueri | reverse complement strand
AATAAAGAAATGCTCCAGATTGTGCAGATTTTAATATGCTGACATGATACAGAAGAAATTGGAAATTTTAATGATTCAGTCACACCATGACCAAGAAACAAGTTGTGTGTCTGAACAAAATTAAGGAATGGGTCATGCGTTCCCAGACAAAACAGCAGATTTTCACCATTCTTTGGAAGTTTGCAAACATTTTCAGGTCGTGCTGCGAAAAGTCACCAACTTCAGACGCTAAAATACTGGCAACACTTGCATGAAAACGAGAGTCTAGCCCAAACGAGTTGAGAGCAAAATCCCATTAGTTATAACGCGCTAACGAGATCTAAGGGCTGTTTGCATTTCTGCGACGTCGAGCCGGAAACAAAGCACGCACTCTGAGTGATGAAGGCGATTAACACATTAGGAAAGGAAGAATTGGATTTTCTATCTCTTGAGGTCTTCAAATGAGGACAGGATGCCTTCCTGGAAGATGTGTTTCGGCAAAGGAGAAGTTATGAGGTTCCAAACAGAAATGAGCTGGGCAACATTTATTGGCCGGTGACAGATGAGGTGCACCTAATTTAATGTGCTTCCGGCTCCCAGCGCCATGAATCTCCGAACAAAATTCCATGAAGAGTTTCACCCAGGAAGTCTAAATCAAATAGCTGAGGTCTTCGCTTAAATTAAGCAAATCAAATACTTTGCACAGGACTGTGTTTGCTTTTATGCATTTGCACGGTGGTAAGGCACTAATCCCCCGTGCAGTGCAAGGTTCCCAGCCCTTCCCTTTAATTTAATGGGATCAGCTGGTTCTGCATCTTCTCACACAGGACAGACCTCAGGCAGCTCAGTACATCATTGTCCACTGCAAAGGAGCCAAAGAAGATGAACAACGTAGAAGAACAACTTGATATATTTTAGCAATAGAGTGAAATGCCACCCGCTAAGGATTTTCCCATCGTTCCTTAAAAAGAAGCTACCCAGGAAGGTAGAAGAAGGGGGAAAATAATTCTCTTGCCAAGCTGGATGCTGTGTAACCCACCTGGGCACAGTCCACCAGTGGGATTTGCTATAGCACTGAATATCCTCAGTTTCTGAGATCCATTTGCCACACCATTAAAACTGAAATGTTAAACACTCCAGGATGCTCAGCTGAAAAGTGGGGTTTATTACTCTAAATGAGCTTCAGACTCACCAGGCAGAAATGGTCAATAATATTTCTTTTTAACCCAAATAACTTGTTTGTACTACACAGCAGAGTCAAGATACCATCGTCAGGTAATGTTACCTCATTAAGATAACAGGAAAATAATCATGCCGTCTCTTTTAGTATCTCCATGTTTTGTATGGCACAAGGGTAAAAAGGAAAAATACTGATACTGAAATCAAATCAGACAGAAAACAATGCAGTGTAAATAGAGCACAAAGGAAGAACTTTCTGGATTTGTTTTCACTGCTGGCACATGTTCCTCCTGACACATAAAATCCCAGGGAACGATAATCTGTTTTCGTGGGCGAACAAAGACCTAATGGTGAAATAGAAATAAAATCAGAAGTACATAAGAATGCGCTAATGGGTCACACCAGGGATGAACCACCTGACAGTGGCTGGGGCTCAAGCTTGCAAAATAAAATGAGGAAGAGGATGAATACAATGTAATGCTTCCCTGGCATCCCCTCCCGCTTCTGGCACACTGGCGCGTAGGGGCTCCCTCCTCTGAGGTTCAAGCCCAGGCCACCGTGTTTCCCAGCGACCAGCTGAGCTGCAGGGCTGCTTCCAGCATTTTTCCAGCACTTTTGTTTGTTCAGAAGCTGCTGTCTGTGATTTCACCGAGTGCTCCCTCCTTTTGTCTTAGGACAAAAAGGGCTAATCATTCCCTTCTCAGTTCCTCTGTCCACATGCAGTTTTACTGATCCCTGCCGTACTCCCACTCCATCATCTCCTTCCCAAGCTGAAATCCTTCTGTTTAGCCTCTCTTTTTATGGCAGCGATTACATATTCCCCACTCTGTGGATCGCTGCTCTCCAGACTATTCCCAGTCTGAAATCGCTCCTTTGAGAGGCATTATCAGCCCCCAGATCTGGACATAGCTGCTAAAACAAGAGGGGTGGGACAGCCCCTCTTCCCTGTCCTCTCCAGGCTCCCACCTAAGAGGAGAAGTGTCTTTGTAAATACTTTTTTACAAACTTCAGAGGACTTTCAGACTGAAGGAGAAATTATTTTCCTTTCGGATAGATGCTGTGAAAGTGAAGAGGGAGGGTGTCACGGTGCAGTCCCCCCCACAAGCAACCCCCAAAGTACCCAGCCACCACCCTGGATCACGCCAGAGGCTCCATCCCCGTCCCTTGGCTGCTGTCACTGCGGGGGTCACAGCCCTGTCCCCAACCCTGCTCCAGCCCCATCCCTGCTCCTGCGGAGGAGGGTTGAGCATAGGGTTTCAGTGCGCTTTCCCCAGCGCTGCTGTGACCAGCTGACTACACTCCCCCCGGCCCCAATTTAACTTTATATCATTAAACAACAAGGTACGGTCCAGAATATCTAAAGCCTTTGAGTGGTCAATGTAAACTACACCCGTCAAAAGCTCCTGATCCCCAGCCAAAGCCAACTCATTAGGTACCAGAGAAACAGCACTGGCAACACTGTTATTCTTGAAATGCTGACTGCAGTGGGGATATTATATGAGGAATGTTTAAATGGAATATAATTTTTACTTGGTCGGTAATAACCCTGTGAGGTTTATAATTGCTCAGGTCTTACAGGTCATGAGTTATTAAAATGCAGTTATTAATTTTGCATACCTACCAATGCCTGGTGTAACGCTCCCACAGACAAAAGAAACATTTTGATGATTGGAAAAGAAATCAAAGCTGTTGTCTGAGGCGGCAGAAAGGGGCAGTGGGGATGGGGGAGCAGGATGGGCAGGGAAGTGCTGGGGGATACTGCCCCGCTCACCCCAGGAACTCCCCAAGCTCATGCTCTGCAAACTTTTCTCTCCAACCATGGGGCAGAGGAGAGAGGAACTTTCTCCTCACTCCATGTTCAAACTGTTCTAAATTAGGGAGAAACAGACCCAAAACTACCTATAGTGATTTTTGGTGGGGAGTATTAATTTCAGCAGAACCCGAGCAGGACCAGGACCTGCTGCCTGTTCCTGGCATCCAGAGAAAGGTCTCAGCAGTGCTGGGCTGGAAAGGGAAACCAGGGAGCTCTCGGGTGATGCTCACCCCCATCCCTGGCGGTGTCTGGGGCAGGGACAGAAGCAGCACTGTGGCTGATGTGGGTGAGCCCTCCTGGCTGTCCCCACACACTCTCCCTGCTGTGACACCCTGCTGGGGCTTGGATCTGGAGCACGAGAGGCGGGGAGATGAGCTGAGCTCTTCTTGCAGAGCAGAGGTAACTCCTGATGCCACCCTGAGGATCAGGGATGCTCTGAGGAGAGCAAGATAATGACAAGCATCATGGAGGATTACAAGCTTTTCCCTTTCCTCACTGTTAATCACAGCAGGGTTAATAAGCTTGTGGGAATGTTCAGTATTTGCAGCCTGATGCCTGGTGCTGGGCAGCGGGACAGTAGGGTTGGGATGGGAGCAGATCCATCCCTGTGCTTCCCCCTCCCTGCTCCTGGCCTCCCTGCTTGTAGCTAAACATTTCAGCCAGGCTTTCAGGCTTGCTTTTGTTCTTTTTTTTTTTTTTTCCTCTAAAAACCTGCCAGGGAAATGCTGTGCTCACACGTTAGCCAGTGCTGTGCTCGGCACATGAAGGGAGAAGGGGGGGGAACGTACAGGCACCGAAACCCAGAGGTCACCGCACCGATGAGAAGCACAGAACAGGCTTTGTGCGGATCTGCCCTGCCAGCTCCCTTCATTCTTGACTTGAAACACTTGCTGATAATCCACTCCTTGACCTCTCCTACACAGGATGCAGTGTCACTATATGGAAGCCATATGGAACAAAGGGATCGCTCTCAATACATGCTGAGCATAAAAAGTAAAGTTTACAATGGCACTGTAACCACGGCAGCTGGGTCGGCTCTTTGCCAGCATGCCCTCGTGTTGGCAGCTGAAAGCTCGTGTGCCTGGTATGATAAAACGCCACGTATCGGGCTTTAATAAGGGGCATTTCAGCCAGAGGATGTGTTTGTACCTCTCTGTAACCAAGCGAGCTCCTGAATTTATTGTCCAGCTTTCCCCCCCCCCCCGCCTTTGAATAATCATTAAAACTGTGAAATGCTTTCTAGAACATGAGAAACAGATATGATTCTTGATGTTCCCGTTCCTTTGAAGGAGGATACCTGGTTCCCATTAATAACCTACGTGTTGCAGGCTGGAGCTATGGACAATTTGCTTTCTAGTGATTGCAGATTGGACTACAAAGCCCAGGAATACTCAGAAAATAGACTCAGTTTCTGCTCCAAATGTTTTAAAAGCGCATGCATATCTCATGTCTAAAATTTAGATATACCCCACGATTTGCTGGCAGGATTTGAATAACTCCCGCCAACATGAAGGACCTACTTGGTTTTTGGGGGGAAGAAAGGGAAAATCAACTGAAATGCTGCATTACTTTACAAAGAAACAGTAAGACTCGAATTTTGCCCCTTCAATACAGAAAGGAGTATGAGGCTTCAAATAAGCCATAGAGGGACGGAGCTGCATGTAAGGTTTTGACCTTCTTGTTCCATATCTCTTCACTAATCTGTCTCTAATAGCAGAAAAGATGTTCTGGCAGATGCAAAAACCACCTGATGACCAAATTTGAGCCGATGTTTCCATCTCACGTTTATCGACAAGGTGCTAGTCATACCCTGCCCTGCGTTTCCAATGCTTCTGGAGCAGATGGCTGGAGGCAGATTACAACCAGCGTCTTGTCTCTTACACTCCTTTGCCTTTCAGGAAAGGTTTTATTGGAAATCTCATCTGCTCCCATTGGTTTGGTCCCGTGCCAGCTCTAAATGAGAAATAGCCCATTTCCCACTTCATTTCCCCTTCAAAATTCACAGGGAGTACATGGCGGTTTTCAAACCAGCACAGGCTAAATCTGCAACCAGAAGCAAAGCCCAGTTACTGAGCCCATCACCGCTGCGCCGGCACCGCTGCAGGGGAGACCAAGTTTTGTCCCTCCTGTCCACGCCAGAAGAGAACACACACATTTTTTGCAGATCATCTAAGATGCCTGATGATAGAAATTTCTCATCAGGGCACAAGCAACGGCTTCCTCAGCAAGACAAGCCAAACCCTTCTCCAATTTTCAGCCAGGAAGAAAGAGGGAGGGTTAGTTTTGGGCCAATAATTTAATTATTAGGCTTAAGAGTTCAGTATCCCTTAGGAAAACGATAGAGAAAGATGTGATGGGTTTTAAAGCAGAGATTGAGTGACCTTCCTTGCACACAGATCCCAGCTTGCTACTCCACACTTTTGGGTGGCAAAAAAAAAAAGGAGGGCAAAATGTGTCTTTTCTTGTAAGCTCGCAGCTGACCTCAGCCCAGCCCGAGGGCATTTTAAACCTATCTCTGCCTTTATTATGTGTGTCATATGCCCCTATTCATCCTTTGTACTTTAAAGCAAAAATGACCTTTTATAGCTATCTAAAGCGTAATTTTGCTCATGTTCTCCACTCTCACCATTTGTTTCGAGTTAAATATCAAACAGATGTGCACCCATTTTTTAAAAAAAATGTTTAATATTAGAGAGCATGCCCTCATATAAGACTGGGAAAGCCTTTCAGGGAAATAAGCCTTTCAAATAAAAAGGCATATTAGTAAATTTTAAGGTGATTTTAACTGTATATTTTCAAGCATTAAAGGAAACAGATCCAGCAAGCCATAAAGTGACAAGTGGGAGGTGGGGAAAGATATACGGTACTAGTTTGAAAGAGAAATTAGACCTGGAACAGGGTGGAAAAATCCACCTACCCTGGAGCTATTTGGACTCACAGGTTTGGGGGCAGGGACGTCGGAGCGAGGGAGGGGAGGGCTGCAGACTGGAAGGGGGCACAGGTACCTGCATCAGCTCCATCCTTCCCCCCCAGCAGACACAGGCTGCCAACCGTCCAAATCACACCACGGAGAAGGTGGCAACCTCCAAGCTCGTTTTCTGTCTCGTGACTAAGAGGGAAACAGCAGAGAGGGCAGGTTTTTCAAAGCCAGCTCTGGGTTTGAATATTGTGCTGCGGCTCCAATGAAGGTATCAATCAGCTCAGTAAGAGCTTTGCTCCGGTTCCCCTCCTGAGTCTGCAGCGCTGATGGTGCAGGGCTGCATTAAACATTCCACATCCCCTAATATTTCTTGGCGTTGCACATATTTAAAGTTCAGAACTAAATTACCTGGCTCCCATGATCTGCAACAGCCATCTCCTCTGATGCTTAATGCTGAAATTAAAGTATTTCCATGTGGCTGCTTGAATTTCTCCTCCTGTAGGAAAGGACTTTCTCTGCTGACACATGCCTGCAAATTACATTTCCATTTGGCACCAAAGGCATGACTCTGTTCTGGGGCTGTTTCATTCGCAGTTTGTGGCACTGGGGAGGAAAGTGTACCTTTAGCACTTTACAAATCTGGGGTTGTGTCTGCTGGTACAGTCCAGGAAGATGTAACTGGTTATCACTCCATTAGGCTGCTGTAGCAGTACCCGAACCCCTGAATAATCTGAAGTCGTTTTCCTTAATGACTGCTTAAGGGAAATGATCCTGTTTCCATCCACTTAGTTTTGACAATGCAACCAAGCCCAGGGGTCTGCAGGAATTAGTGCTTTGAAGGCTTGGGGAAATAATTCTCTCGTTTGCTCCCTCTCTCTGTTTCTTTTACAAGCTAGGCTGCCAGCTTGCACATCCACAGCAGTCTCACTGATTCAACTCTTCAGCTTCACTGCAGTGAATGAAGTATGGATTCCTCAGCTTTGGGCAAAGGAAAGGATATTTTTGTTTCTTTTAATCCTTTTATTTCTCATGAACAGCTGAAGTCTAGAATGGAGCATAATTTATATTTTGAGAAGTGTGTGGAGGCTCTGGGAGGTTTACTCCTGACTGTGCCGCTCTTGCTGAGGGATCTCTTGACACACATCTTGTAATGTGGAGGGCTCTGGAGCCCGGGGCAGAAGGCAAAGCCTGTTTTTGGGTACCCTTTGCGTACCCCAGGAATGGGCCACACAGAGCACAGGCACCCAGAGGCCACAGCAGCCACGGGACCGGCTAATGGACAGCATCCTTCAGATCATCGTGGCACTGCAGAAGCTGCATTGCCAGAGCTTTGCAGAGAAGGGAAGTTGGCGTGTATTTTCCATGCTAACAGAGAAGGCCACCACTGCAAGGCAAGTCCATTGTATCAGGAACTTTCAGGTGAGAAAGCACTACTTCCATCCCGGTGTATTTATTTCTCTGTTCACCTACTTAGTTGAATTATGAAGTCTATCACCACCACCCAGGTCCAGCACAGGCTCAACAGTCACCAAATTAATGCTGATTTTGATTGCGTTCGTTCCCAAAAGAGCAGCTCAGCCATTTGGAGACCTTCCAGCCTGATTCATCTCCCGGCAAGTCGGTGGAACTGAGGTTGGGCCCTTCATGCTTTCATCTGGGAAGGAAAATGAGCACAAGTCAGGCTGGAGAACAGGAGCCGTGGAGTATGCAGCTGCATTATTAAGGCAACTCAAATCAGGACCCAACAGAATTTAATAGTGTTTTTGAAATTCAGTCCATTAAATCAGGACGACCCAATAAAACCAGCTTTTCACCCTAACTATTGAAAAAGAACAATGAAATTATCGCTGCTTGCTGGACCTGTTACACAGCGCAGTAGGATTTTCCCATCCTTCACTGAGAACAAATCTAGCGACTGCCAGAATGTCAATGTGTGGTACTGAGCAATGAGAATCATTTAGATTCCAAACCATCCCATCCTAATCCTCGCCTCCCCACCAGCCGAGTTATTCATCGGATAACCAGAAACACCTGGGTACAAGGAATTTCCTGCTGCAATTCAGCCTTAATTTCCTCAGATAGTAAAAACCTAAGGCTCGCAAAGGTGAAAGAAACCAGCAGTCAATCAAGTAAATCACCACCACCACCACCGCAGCAGTGATAGTACATTCTAAATTAAATTTTAATTCCCACCTGATGGTTCACCGGGAGTTACTTTTATACAAACCATTCATCTGACCCACCTTTGTATTTCAGGCGATTTGTTGGGGTCCCATTAGTTATTAACACCCAGTGTGGCTTTTTTTTCTGTGTTTGTGATCAGAATCAAAATGAGAAGCAAAGAAGGCAGAGTCTGTCCATATTAGCTGGACAGATACATTAAGGCTACGTGGACAATCTAACTGTGGAAAGCAACAAACAACAAAAACACCAAGAAATTATTCCTCCAAGAAGCTCAGAGATGAATTAGAAAAGGTGATCAGGGCTGAGGCATGTGGGCAGAGCTGTTTGGGGGAAGGCAAGAGGGGGCATTTCAAACCAGCACTTTCATCACCTGGATTAATTAATTAAATAAATAAAAGTAAACCAGGCCTTTCAAGCTGGATTTTTTTAAGAGGAATATTCATGGAGTTTCCATTTTTACACACTCAGCATGGCATCTGCAGTCATTTCTGTTCGCGGTTCTGCCAGATCTGTCATAGCAACGCACACAATTAAAGGATGTTTTGGCAAAATTTACCACAAAAAAAGCTGAAGAGGAAAAAAAATAATTCAATTCAATAGAAGATTCACCCAAAATTGCTGACATTCCTGGTTTCTTCTCAGTAAATCTAAATATGAATATTCACAAATGTCGATGAACACTAGATTCTTTATCCTAAGAAGATGCTTTGCTGGGCACCTTCTAACACACTTGAAGATTATTAAGACCAGAAAAGTGGCTGTCCTCCCAGGGCAGGGGACAACAGCCTCACGGGTTGTGTTAACTAACAACTGTCAGTACCAAACGAGTGAGGCCTCCCCAGCAAAGCTGACATTAGGTTTTACTGGCAGGATCTAGAATACAGGCATTTCCACAACAGCTCCAGCATCCCAACCGCCGAGGAACACAACAGCCCACTTGTCTGGGGGAGGAGAGAAATATATCTCTTTTTTTCCAGATTTCTAAGTATTTTGAGCTCAAAAATGTTGTGGTTACCAATGTGAATGCTGTAGCATCTTTAAGGAAGAAATTTGCAGTGTGGGCTTTTTTAAGAAAATGCTATTTTAAAACAGTCATATTGTTTGTGTTTGAAGAGCAACAGCATGGCAGCTGGAATTTTTATTTTCAGACGTTCAGTATCAAATTTTACACACTAGTTGCCTCTCCCATCAATATCAGTGCAAGGCAATTGAGATCTTTCCAAACCCTAAGACACAGCAAGGAAGGAGGTGTCAGTGCCTGCAGTGACAGGCAGCGTCAAACCAAAAGGAAAAAGGGAACAAAACCCACCCTACAATGAAGGCAGAGGAAATTCTGCCATTGCAAACTAGGAAACAGCATGGGATGTTACGGCAGCAACTGAGTGATGTTCTGCCAACATGAAATTCATGTTGGAAAACTGGAATCCTGCACTCACAAGGAGAAAACACAGCAGACACCGCGTTCGGGTCTTTATCCTTTACGATTTCTGTCATGCTACAAAGCTGACCACAGCCAGGAAAGGCTCCCAGAGTGAATGTCACCACTACATCTCCTACGTACTGCTGGGACCTTCTGAAGGAGGAGGAAGATCTCGAGCAGATGCCTCTCTAGGCCCAAGTCCTCATGGGTCAACTAACTCCTCAGAACCTTGCTCAAGTGAAGCCAAAGGAGGACCTACCAAACTACAAGGGCAGCATTTCAAATCCACTTGGTCCTCATTACTCAGACCAAAACCTCCCAAAACGAGAGGTCAAGATAAGCCCTGGTCTAGAAGAGGAGAACATTTGCAGTCAAGAAGTTTCTACAGACCAATTTCCAGCCTATGACACGCTGATTTTCCAGGCAGAGTGTGCTTTTCATTATTGCTATAACGGTACATGTATACATGGATGGCCATGTCCAATAAACAGACTCTAAGAAGGGAAGGGTTGACTGAACAAGGACTGCACCAGGAATAACAAACATAATCATATGAAAATAATTAGCCCTCTTTCTTCAAGCTTTTCCATATATTCCTCTTTTTCAGTTAGCCCGGGCAGTTTTTTAATTCATAAACTATAGGTGGGATTTTCCAGCTTCCTGGCTGTTTATAGCAATTAGGATTGCCTCTGTAGTGGTATTATGTCTATGTAAAAATGTTTATCACTCACTACTTTAACCACATTTCAAAGCATATCTGTGTTGCCCAGCAACAGCAAAAAGCTGGCTGCTGTTTCCTGAACAGAAAATTAGGAGTGTAATCACCTAATGTCATCCTGCTCACTGATAATTAAGCAAATTATGTTAAAGGAAATGCCTTATATTAAGGTTTACAGCAGTGATTTTTGCTTCCACCTGCAGGATCAGATCTTGGCTCCTCCTCTGTGGTTTTCTGAGCTACCTGAAATACTTAACATTTGATGAAAAGGGGTTCTCCTAAGTCCTAGTCACTCAGGACAGCCTGAGACCTTTAATTCCAGCCCATGGAGTTACAATGGGAGTAATTCCCAACTCATAGGAGAGAGAAGGAATCGCACCCAGACCTCTTGAAATTCATCCCAACGCCCCAACCACAATGTTAGTCTACCAGAACAGTCAGTAGCTATTTTCTCTAGGTCTTCATTGCACTCTCTGCTTCCCATGGCCAGGAGACCTGCCTGACTCCAAGGTCCTACATACACCCACAGCTCAAGGACATACCAGAAATGCTCTTTCTGGTCTGCCCTCCCCAATGGTTTTCTTGGCCTAAATTCAAGTGGATTGAGTCCTAGGTGTTGCTGGAAGCAATGTGCTCCACTAAGAGTTATAATGGTGTCTTTGGTGGCCCTCATGATTCCAATGAAGCCTGGTCCCATTGTGCAAAGGGTGATGAGAACTGGGTCATCCAGTGCTCTTCTCAGTGCCCAGGAGAGGAAGCCACAAGCATCCTGAACCGCTTAGAGTCTTTGTAAAATGAGAGCAATTAATTTTAATCCCCACTAGATGGTGCAGGAAGTCAATAAATGTCAATCGTCCTCTTAACACTGGACTTGTCTTTCAAGCGCTTCCATGTTCCACTACAAGTACCTCATCAGATGGTTTCTCTCATGAAGTCCCAAGCAGGGCTTGAACTGGAGTCTGAACGGCACCTGAACTCCCTGCTGTGTTCCAGAAAGATTTTTTAAACACCTTTTGGGCATAGTTCTGTCTGTTTGTACAGCATATTACTATTATAAAGAATAATAAAACAATGCTAATAATATTACCCATACAGAAATTACTTGTAGGACTTAATAGAAATCTAGTTCTGCTGACATTCAAAACTTCTCTACGAGATTTAATAGGCAATTGCATCCTTCTTCTATAATAGGCTGGTTTAATGTATCAAAAGACAAGATCTGTTGTCTTATAATTAGATTGTAAATGATTTGGAAGTACAGACTGTACAGCTTCTAGTACAAATGGTCTAATTCATGGTTAAAGATCTCTAAGATGCTGGAATAATATAAAAATATACATAAAGATAATGAAAACCTGATGGATTTTATAATTATTTCTGTCTTGCAAGATTACAATAGCTTCATACCCCTATTTCAGTTTTCTGAATCTCAGGCCGTAAACCAGAGGGGTCTTGCAGGACCAATATGCAAGTTATTTAGAAGAGTGTTTGATGCACATATGACTTTCTGTAACACTGACACATGGCAGCATGTAGATCTAAAACCAACAACAAAACATGCACACGCTTGGGTAAGGATGAAAGAGAGAATGAGCATGGCAGATGTGAGCTGGATCACATAATGCTTAGCTGGAAGGCACTCACATACTCTCTGGTGATGAAGGTGGAATAACATCCTGTATAGATGAGAATGTAATTTACCCAGGGAACTTGCAAGCAAATAAAAAGAATACAGTACCATACTCGTGAAATGAGCCCTCTCTCTTCAGTCCTAAATTTTGCCATGAGGCAGAGCTCCCAAATATCTAAATCTATATGGGTCAGATGAGTTTCCAGCGCTCTGAACACAAATCAAAACCAAAGAGATAATGAGCCAAACAGAGACATTAATTATTTTTTATGTTGTCATTTATTTTGAGACATTTAATTAATGTCATAAAGAATATATAATACACATTTTCAATAAAGAATTCAAAGTACCACAATCAAAGATCACATGACCTTAGTTTCATTATGAAAAGTACCTGGATTCAATAAAAAGAGGACATAGCTTTATCCTGGACATAAATTTGGTTCAGGCAGCAATATTGAGAAAGGTTAAATGGTAAAGAAAACTAATCTCTTAAGGCAATATGAATCATAGGAAAAGAGGTTGTGGTAAAGCGATAATAAAAATCACAGCTGTAATTTTCTTCTCAGGGAACCGGTGCCTACTGGCTGATGTACGGCTCTGCCGGCGCCTCCGTACCACGGCGATGGGCTCATAGAGGTGACTGAGCGGGGACCCACTCTGCAGCGTTTGTCGGTCACCAGGGTAAAATACCACGAGCACGTCGTCTTCTGGTGTCAAAGGGGGCAGCAGCAGCATTTCGGTGAAGCTGTGCCAGTTCACCCCAATAGACAACTCAACGCCATATATTTCCAATTAGCGTAGTTGCTTGCTTCTATTTTTGAAGCCAGTTTAGATTAATGAAAGACAGTTTAAAACTTGTCCTTTACTCTTTGCTGTCAGCCTGAAAACACGACCACACCAAACAAAGTAAGTTGGTTTTATTGCCGTTTGTACAAGAGCTTTAGACTTCGATGTGTGCAAAATTTGGAGTCAAACTGCAGAGATCCACCTTTCGGACAGCACATCTGGTCCATCGCTGGGATTCAGGAGCATTAATTCACAGACATGTAGAGGAAACCTTCGTGTTGTTCTGCTTTGCTTTTCAGTTGTTTCCATTATTTACTGTAAACCTTGGCGTGTTTGGGATTTAAGTTTTTTAATAGTCTCTTTGGGGGGTCAAATTTGATTTGGAGAAATATATCATAAAGTAACTCTTCTACTAATGCTCAAATGCCGTTCAGAGGCAGCTAATCACTGCATACGAGCGCTCGGCACAGCGGCACGGGCTTGCCACAAAAAGGCCTTTAATTGTTTGTAGTTGTAGCAACGCTAGCTCTCTGCTTCGACTTGCTTTCTCTATAGAACATAATAAATGCCTCTAGGAAGGAATGAGCCAAAAAAAATTAAAAAAAAAAAAAAA
>KZ509247.1:6987-20453 GCA_002844005.1 Limosa lapponica baueri | reverse complement strand
TGAAGTGCCCTTCATTTTCCCTCCTCAGTGAGCTCATGAGCAAAGGTGGAGATGCCAGGACCAACGCCTGGTCCTGGTCCTCAGATGGTCCTTCCAGGGTGGACCTCTCCTCCTCTCACACGACACCTCCTGGTGTCCCGAGGGTGCCGGCAGGGTCCCATGGGTGTGTTGTGCCGTTGGTGGCCACAGATCCTTCTCCAGCACACACATAAGCACCGTGTGTCTGAAAAGCCAGGAGTGAAAAGCCTTCGCTGGCACAACTGACTGAACGGCAGTATAATAATAATTTCTAAACCATCCCACTAATTATTATGAGGGAAGTCACTAATCGTCTGCCGGGGAGGCTTGAGTTATGCAGGATCACACCTCTGCTTGTTAAAAAATGCTTTGCTGTAATTTATGAATTTAGAAGCGTAACCGTTCTCCCTGATACCTTCTCCAGCGCTGAGTCTGCAAAGCGCGCTCTCCGGGTGTAAAACGCCTCGGTTCCACCGGCGTCGGCAGAGCTGCACTGATTTACATCAGCAGGACCTGCCTTCCACGCTCTGTGCAAAACCCACTATTGTCAGGGGAGAAATCAAATCATAGGAGGCTACACGAGAGAAACAAATTTCAGGGGCAAAAGGTAAAACAGTGGAATCTCTATTCGATTGAAGTGCAAATGTTCCTATTGCTAAATGGTTTCCTGACAGGCAGGGCCAACATTTAATAAATAAAAGGAAGCATAAAGATTCCCAGTACGCCCACCAGCCCTGACTCACGGACTTGTACCGCATTCAAAAGAGACGCGTGGTACAAGTTCCCATTTAAACACTATTCAAGGCCTTGAAACAATTTGATTAATGCATTTCCTCAATTTCTTTTCACACCCCTCTCATTTACATTCCTCCAGTCTTCACTTTTTTTTTGGTGCTGGCCTGCTTGTCGCCCTTGCCCACAGCCAGTCTGCGCCCCCCTCCCCGCAGGGGCTCAGACGGAGCCGGGGGGGCTGATCTGGGCAGGTTCACAGGGACCGATGTGGTAAACCACTGCCCGAGGATGCTCAGGACACACTGAGCACACACACATCTGCCAGGATGTGTGGCAAGGGAGCGGGGGTTTTTCTCCCCAAAATGTAGAGCTGCTCACTCAGCTTCTTTCCCTCTCTTCTGGGAGCAAGGACACCTGGGCTGCAGAGCAGCAGGGGAGGAGCAGGGCTGGACCAGCGTCGCCCAGTAACACCTATCCACAGACTGTCCTGGAGGCATCAGGGCCACGTGCTGGCACACGGTGGCACGGTGTCCATCACGCTTCGGTCTGCAAGAGAGAACCTATCTGCGTCCTTCTCTTCCGCGCTCATTTGAGTTCCATTTCCCATGTTTTCTTGAAAAAAGAAAAAAGTTAAAATCAAGAGCCTGTGTCTTGACAGCAGTGTTTGTGCCATTGTCCCCAGTGGGACCGGAGAGCCCTGCTGCCAGACACAGTCCAGCCCTAAGCAGAACTTCTTTCACACCATAATGAGCTATTTCTACCAGGACAGTTTGTACTTCTGCTCCCTAAAACTGCTGCCTCCGAGGATAAGGGTGCACAGAGCACACCGTGCTCTTCACACTGCGCCAACCCCTTCCATCTCCACGCGTCTCGCTGAAAATGCTGAATGTTGATCAGGCCAACAGCAGGAGCAATGCCACACGCAGCTGCTACGTCTGGGACAAGCAAGTGCTGGACCATCGCCTACTTTTTAATTTCACGTCCAAGAAGCACGTAATTAAAAAGCAGCACCTTTGCAGGTACCCCTTGTTGGATGTTTGGTGTCCAATATGGGACAAATGGCTCTGAAACATCCCCCTGGAGATGCTGCACCTCCTCCTCCCACCTGGATGCAGCAGAGCGGAGCCCAGGGCTTGCCACGTGTCCTTTTCTCAAGGCACTTCTAACTGCAGTGAACAAATTTGCCTTATGTTATTACTGAGGCAAATAATAACTGAAGCTTCGGAAGCGTCTCCATTATAAATTCACAGCTCTGATCCATGCAGAGTTTATAATAACAATTTACTTCGCCGGCTGCCACAGGGCAGCCACTGCTGCTCTCGGAGATTGTCTTCAGACTCTGCGGTGTCTCATCTGAGTGGGAAGCTTCTCTCTCCCCTTGATCAAGGCTTTCTTTGAAGATCAGGGTCTTGCACTGTTATGGAAATGGTTTGGAAAGGCATGAACAGAAAAAGGAAATGTTGCACTTCTGGTGACTGGCCTGGAGCTGCAGATGGGGTTTTGCTGAGAGCGGCTGCAAAACGGCCACCATGAGCATCATCTGAACTCCAAAGGGCTTCTTGGCTTGGAAGCATTTCTGGCCCCCAAACTGCTGGTGGAGGGGTGGGATTCTTCACAGAACGCTCTTCTCTGCAACGTTTTCCGTGGCCCAGATGCAAACCCCTTTGCTTGCAGCAGTGGGCAGTAACGTATAAGCGGCTTCAAAGAGCCACATGAAAATCCAGCCGTGTAGGGTCTGTAAATACAAGGTTCATTACTTGACTTAATCTTTTACCTGTGTTTTCAACCTACATCAGCGATCAAACCAGCAAGAGACGGCTCCCATGCCACGAAGAACAAGCTGCAACCGGCCACCTGGTTTGACGTGCGTACATTCATCTACCCTTTAAGCATATTCACTTATTAACGGAGAACAAAATATTTCAAAGAAGAAGGTGGAATCCTAAGAGTCTTCCCTTCCTCACCATGAAAATTTAATCACAAGCAATTTCGCTCATTTTCCTTGCTGAAAATACACCAAAAAGCCTCCCGGCTCGATAAGGGTAAGACACTCCAGGTGCCCAGAAGGATCTGGTGAGGATATGTGGTGAAGACTTTCTGTGCAATTTCAAGCTTTGAGCTCAGCTTGACAAGGTGGGATTTTCACGTGTTCCTTGCATTGTGATCACGGTGGGTTACGCAGCGGTGGAAAGTCAACACCAGCATCACTGGTGTCCTGACAAATCTGCCCTGCATTTTGCCTACAAGGTCTGAACACGGGAGGGTTGATATGCAGAAGTCCTCGTGCAGCGGTGATGATCATGTAAGTCCCCTCTTGTTCACTTTGATGTGCCTTTAAACTACAGTCGTGACAATTTACCAGATTAAGAATAAGGGGTTCTTCTCTGACCTCAGTGAAAACCTTGGCATTTTGATTCTGGACTGGCTGCTGATGTCAACGGAAGTTAAACTGTTGTGTCTTACTTTGTTGAATGTTTTAGGTTTAAGCAGAAAATCTATACATATGGATACGTGTATACTTACCTACATATATGCGCCCTCGTACACATGTGTTTAGAACTGCTAAGCTTGATGAGGTTTTGTAACGCTGCAGCAGATAAGGCTGTCAACCCTCATTACAGAGCAATAAACAGAAGGACGCTGCTGAAATACCATCTAGCAGGTAAGATGATGTCTCCCTTAAAGTTTCAGCAAAGTGGCATCTGCAGGCACGCACGTACAGCCGCGGGCTCAGGGAACAGCACACGTTCACAAGCTCACACGTTCCTACCAGCACAACCTCCCTGACATTTCACCCATTAAAACTTTTTGTTAGGAAACCCAGACCCAGGGCACACCCAGGACTCCCGCACAGAGAGAGGGGGGAACAACAGATCCCAGCTCTCGCGTTCCCAGGCAGAGAAGGCATGCAATAACTGCAGGCTTCTGGCAGTATCTGTGGCCTCAGCTAGCTGAAAGGGTGACAAACACAGCCTGCTTCGGCCTCCCCCTTACCTTCACGACGGTCACCATGCCCTCATTGGTGACAGGGTCCGTCCGGATGGTGAAATGGCCGGAGGGGTCTCCGCTGATGATGCGGTAGATGGCATTCCAGTTGGGGGAGTGAGGCTGGTCCCGGTCCATCACCGTCAGATTTGCCACCACGACCTCCACTCTGTTCTCAGGAACTTCTCCTGAATACTGCAAATAAAAGGCAGGAGTGGTCACAGTGGGAGTTTCTGTCGGTCCTCACAGCTACATCTCTCCCTACACCAGCACAGCGGCTGGGAAATCAGGCCCATGAAGAGGACAACAGGGTTACATGTTATGAGCAACACGTCTCTCTCACCTCCGGTTTTCTTATTATTTGACTATTTTTTCCAAACCTTCTGAAGCCTGGTCTCACCCCTTATCCCAAAGGAGAACAAACCCGCTATCATCCAGCCACTGCCCAAGTTTCAGCAAATGCTTGACGTCAATGAACAGAAAACATTACCGATATTCTCGCTCCGTTACAGCAATCAGGGAGTTAATCAGCAGCAGCAGGTAAAAACTGCAGACTAAAATGTGCAGTTTTTAGGATGCCTATGTCCCTTTAAGCTGAGGTATTTTGCCTCACTCAGATTTCAGTGATGGCATTTTATGGCTTCTTCAGTGATTTTACTTCATTTTCTTTCTTTCTTGCTCTTGATTTGATTTTGTCTCATTATTTAAAATGTTTCTTGTGATTTTGCCACAGCCTTTCCTGGTGCTTAATTCTCTCATTTAGCGCTGATTTCCATGGAGCATGTCCAGTTCAGGCATATCCTGACGCATTAGCTGCATTCTTTTCTGCCTCCCAGTCCCTGATTTATCACGTGGCTGATCAGGGATGCTGGCCTGTGAATGCTTCCAGTGTTTGGGGCTCAAAAGCTGCCAGTAAGACGCATTCCCAAATTTTCAACTGTCCTCATCTCTCAGCATGGGCTATTAGCAGCACTTGCAAATCAACTCTCTGATTGACATATGGCAAATTAAACACTGGGGAAGCGACGGGAGCGGCTGGCTCCGAGTCTGCCACTGAAATCCTGGCCCCGAACTGCAGGAGCAGAGCACTTCTGAAAATCTGGCCTTTGGTGGGCACAAATGCCAGGTTATGTAAATGATAATAAATCATCCCTTTGTTAGCACAAGAGTCCCTCTCCACCCCTAGCCCATGCCCATCCATTGGACTCTTTCAATTCTGCCTGCTTATATTCAGTACATATTATTCCACCACTGACAGCAAAAATATTCCATCTGCCTTATGTTAATGTAAATTTAAATTTGCCCTTTAGTGGTATCCTGAATGGCATTTTGCCCTCTTTTCCGTTATGCACCTGTCCTAAGCAAGTTTTCATTAGCGACTGCAGATGGCATCTCCTTCCAGCCATGCTGAGTGGTGGGCAAGAACAGTGGGAAGCTGCAGGATAATTCTAATTCCAGTACATGCCACAGCTCTTCTCTTTATTTCCCATGATTTCACTCATTCTTTACCAATTCTCTTGCCCAATTTGGAATCTCTGTGGCATACAGCTTAAGCAGGGGAAATATCATATGGAAATTTATCAAAAGCCTCTTGAAGAATCCATTGGATTATGTCGTATGTACACAGCTATTATCAACCTTGTCTGAGACCCGCTCCAAAGAACGGAAGGAGATTAGTTAAGCAGGATTGTCTCTTACTAAATCCACACTAGTTACCGCCCATTACATTGAATTACCCTTGTATGGCACACCAGCGATGACAAGCTGATGAGCTCCCAGCCTCTCTCAGGGGGTGGCTGCTCTGCTGACAACAAGGTATTGTATTGGAGTTCCAGGAGTGAAGCGCTTCGTCCAACCACCTCAAACCCTTGACCTGGGACCAGAGTTTCCTGTCTGTTACTGCTAGGCTTATGCCTTGCAGAACCACACGGAATTAACTCATCCAGAGCAAGGCAGCAGCTGTATTTCAGACATTTAAGAGGTCCAGTCCCACAGGCTGCTCAGCACCTTCAGCGGGTCACAGCCCAGGTGCTGCCCAAGAGTTTGGGTTGCATGGAAAACTCCCACACAATCGCCAACAGGTCTTACAGCAGCTCCTGTAATTTTCGGCCCGCAGCAATAAAGTTAACTACAAGACATATTTTAAAAATATGAGGTATATTAAAAATTATAAATACACAAGCACATCTCAATATAAAGCATGGAAGAAGATCGTAACAGCCTATAAGGGCAAAATCCACAACACTCAGCATCCACTGAGCAATCCAGGAGTTCATCCGGTTGCTGTTGACAGGGATGAGGTGCAGTTAGGGAATGATGAGTCCCATGTAGCACTGAGGGTGGATATTGTCTATTACACTTATAAAGCCAAATATTTTTTCTGATGAGATGACAGTACCTTCACTGGAATCAAAGGAGCCATCCAAAGCTATTCAGGCTAAGAAGAAAACCTTGGAGAGACGCACCAAGAAGAACAGAACAATTTTCATCAGCTACAGATCCGGAGCTATTGGGAATCCAAACCGGAGCCTGTCTTTCCTCCTTTTAACTCCCCCACTATCATTATTATAAGTAAATGCTGTAACGTGTATTGTCCACAATTGTCTTTACCTTTAATAAAATTAAGTAATGACATTAAATTACATCTGCTAAAGGAAGGATGGCAGCTCAAAGCTACCCACACTGCTTTAATGTCATTCCCTCCCTACCCTGGAGTAATTTAGGATAATGAACAATGCCATCTTTCACTGTGCTGCTTTGCAGCATTCCCTCTGCTGTAAGTTCTCTTTCATAAGATTACAATTGATTTTCAAATAAAGACAAGCACATCTATTCAAACAAGGTAAAACAATGGGCAACGGAGGAGCTGCTGGAGTAAACATAAGATTGATAAAGCAGTGCTTGACCTATACTTGTAGCATTTACTCATATTCCCCCGTATTTCACTTAGCTTCACTTTCAATTGTTGCATTTGAAGTCCTTAATTTCCAGAGTGCCTTTTAAAAGACCATTCACAAGGATTTCTACGGTTGATTGTTACACACTTCTCTTCCCTCCTCAGATAAGGATTTGTTCTGAACCTGGCATGTTCTTAAATCCTTAAATTCTGTAGGGTCTTTTTAGTTCCTCTCCCATAAAAGCCTGTGCGGGCAAAAGTCCTTCTCTCGTTCCTCTGGAGCTGGCCTGGCTGAAGTCATGTCTTGCTGAAAAGGTAATAATTCATTCTGATTTTCTGGTTGCATCAGATTGTACTAAAATTGGTTAATCCCAGAGTTTGTCTTTTGTCTCGCTCGGTACCTGACAGCATACAGACACGCAGACAAACGTCACTCCGGAGGAGAAAGGGATTGATGGGGAGGACAAATGATGAATTCACACAGTGACTTGACTTCGTGCAATAAATCTGGAGTCTGGGCGGTGAAGCCACGCACAGCAGAGTAAAACCAATTAGCTCACTGCAGCAACTCCTAGGGAGGTGTGGAATTGAGATGGATGAATACAAAGATAATTATTCAGGCTTCCTCCTAAAGGGAGTTCCCTTTTTCCAATGTTCTTACTTTTTTCTAGCTGGTTTTGCTAAAAAAGCTGCAGAAACAGACTTGTTCACATGATTGTCTGCAGGAAAGATTTTTGTGTTGTCTCCCAGATTTGCTAGTGATGACACAACATTTGTTACAGGCAGAAGTAGTTTATGAGGGCTGAATTGCCTCGAGAAATAGAGTATTTTACGACCTATAGCTACGGATTAACACAGAAGAATAAGGGCGTCTCAGCCCTCATTAGACTCGGAGCCCTTCCCCTGACAGCTCTGACCACCGCGAAGGGGAAGAGAAACCCAAAGGAGACGCAAACTCTGCTGCCAGGCCACCCCGTTCCAGCAAGCCCTGGGTACCAGGTGACGTGCAGGTGGGAGCCCAGCACCCCATCCCACCGCTCCTCCACGGCCGGGGCATGCTCCCAACCCAGCGCTGGCACCAGAGCCAACCCTTTACCTTTTCCACACGATATTTAACAAAGATGCTTGAATAGCAGGCAAATTAATAAACAACTGCGGTCTGGTTGCAGCAATCTGTGTAAAATGGGAAAAAAAAAAAAGAAAAAGATGAAAATCTCCTAATAAATCATTAATTGTGATGTGCCTGCCCAGCTGCAGCGCGGAAACAAGCAAATGCCATCCTAATTGATTGCTTCTTATTCCATCTTTATAGGCCTGCATTTTTTATTGTGAGGGTTGAATAAGCCCAGAGGTGTAAAAAACCTCTAGACTGTACTCTGTGTATCTGCCAACTTGATATTTAGATCAATAATCCTCTTTTTTTTTTCCCCCTACTCCTACTACCGGTAATTTAGCTTTTCTTCCTAGCAGCCTAATTGCTGTTTTCTTAAGCCTTACTATCAATTCTCTGACCTTTAATTTCCAATATCGTTTGCTTTACGGATGACTGTACCAGGTCTGCAAGTTCTCTTACCCCCTCAGCACCGTACGGGTCAGAGTTGGCCAACAGCTTCTTCAGCAGCCAAACAGTGACCTCCAGGTCTCGCTCCACCGCTGCTGTAATGCAGCAGAGACCACGAGCTCACTCAGATCCCCACAAAATCTCCACAAAGTCAACCACATCTTGTGTGTAAGTCAGATTTTGAGATGCTCATTTCTTATTAACCATTGGACCAGGCTGCCCAGGGACGTGGTTGAGGCACCATCCCTGGAGGTATTTAAAAGACTGGTAGACATAGTGCTCAGAGACATGGTTTAGTGATAGGTTTTGTCAGTGTTAGGTTGATGGCTGCACTAGATGATCTAAAAGGCCCCTTCCAACCAAGGCGATTCTACAACTCTATGATTAAAGAACTACTCACTCTTGTGTGCTCTCAAATGACTGATGTCCTTGCTTTTTTCTGAGGCAGCCCAGGGCACCCCTGCTGGCATTCACCAGCAACCCCTATGGAAGCCTCCTGCCGTTGGGTTTTCATGCTGATGTCCCCAACGTCCCCGACACTGCATCGTCCCTGCTCAACGTCACCTTCACTTGGATCTGCTCCACAGTCCATCCACGTATGTGGATCATACTTCAGACTAGTGATATGCCATGTGACAAACGCTTCCCAAACCGTTATCTCTACAGCCTGATGCCTTCTTACCAGCACGTGGTTCCACTCAGCTGGTACAAGGCCCAGCCACCACCACGCTCATTTAGAAATTAATTGCTCGGGCTGCAGTATCGTCTCCTCGCAGTGGGGCAGGACTCAGCGTTGCCCAGCTGAGCAGAGGGCAGTGCACGACAATTACCTCACCAACTTGTAAAAGGATGTTTTGGACGTTCTGCCTTTATCTTCAGCAGTTTGTTCTATTAAAATGCCTCACCTACTGGCGAAGGAGCTCTCACAGCTCCATGCACGGCGTAGCGGAGCCAGACCATTTGCTTGCATACTGGGAGCAATGAGTGACATCCAGCGTGGTCTCAACGTGCTGGTTTCACTTCTGCTGGACGAGTTTGAAGCAGAAAAGCAAGCCCTTGTACTTGTAAAACTTGTACATTCTGTGGCTGATCTTATGGTGGGGTGTAGACAACCTCCACCATGTTCCTGCGGCTGACGACAGCCACTAGCTCTAAGCTTTGTCTTTACTGGTGTTATTTTTTCCAAAATCTCAAGTTCCGACTAGTTTTGGATTAAATGACAAGATTTACTCTTTGAATATGAATACAAAGCAGAAGAGAGGAAAAGCAAGCAGTACCCCTTCTTTCAGAAGCAGCAGAAGAAAACCCTCTCGTTTCAGACTCTCTGGTGTGAGGAAGGAACGCGCAGGTTTCACCTTGGTTCAAAGACTCTTCGAGTACTTGCCAGAAGTTCAGAGACAAGAGCCCGTAATAGTAAAAGGATATTAAAAAAAAAAAAAAAAAGAAGTTTGCATGTCTGACAATGAGCACTAATTTTTTTTCATTATCAGATGTTACATTCTTGTGACAGTATGAAAAGATGCCAGAGGAACGATGACACAAGACAGTATTCTGCTGCAAGATAACCATTCCCAGATAAATATATCTTATGAAATGAGGTTTGAAGTTTGCATAGAAATTTAGATATTTTATAAGAATGCATTACAACACAAAGGAACTTTTTACAATGTTCATATGAAAGGTTTAAAAAGAGATTAAAATTATGTCCTTGGAAAGGCATATAGCCTTGTCAAGGAAAAAAAATTCTACATTAACCCCATGTAGGAAAGTTGTACTTTATCTGTATTTCAAAGGCTATAAAGAACCACTTTAATCAACCTACTTGACTTTGGGGACTTGCACGTCTCACTGAAACTCATGAAATCTGGCATAGTGTGGTTTCCAGAACACAAAAGCCTTTAATCTGTAACCTGGCACTCTTGTACATTCAAATCCTGATACTATCTCCTTGTTAGGAAGAAAAATTGTGAATTTATCCAAAATGGGATCTCATCTCGTCTAAATGATGAAGCCTTCGCAACAGTGACCTTTAGCAAGGGTTATACTCAACAATAAAAGATTTTATCTCGGGAACCAGTGGAAATAGTGTATGTTAAAATTCTGATCTGATAGCACAGCCCTTTATTTTCCAGTTTTAGACAAGAATCCTTTGAACATTTCATTTGCTCTCTTGTCTAACATACCTTTGTTTCTTGCCTACAGAATGAACAGCAGGAAAAGGTAGCTGATACCTTTCTGCAGACTATTTGATTGTCAGGTGTAATTAGTAATGCTATCTTCTAAATAGAGGCATAGACTTTAAAACAGCTGGAACTGCCTACAAAGCCCCATTCTTAAAGAATTTATATACATACATTTATATAATAAAAGATTTTTGCAGGGATACATCACTGCCTTACAGTGGTTGACAGCCCTATGCTTCCCTTCAGCCACAGAACTAAAGACTCAGTGACTTGCCTGTGTCTCCCAAGGCAGCTGGAGAACCAGTGCTGGAGCCATGTCCTAGGTTGGGGCAGGATCCTGAGACCATCATTAATTAATCTGCTACTTGATAAATCCATTAGGGCAGCCTGGATTAGTCTATTGATCTCGCTGGTGCATTGCTGTGTAGCCCTGTGATCCCCATGGAGCTGGGGATGGAAAAGCTCCTGGACAGGAGGTTGGCAGAGACCCAAGCGCTGGGATGCTCCAGATCCCCAGCATCTCCCTGGGCTCTGTCCCACCTGGGCTTCAAAAGAGGAGCTCCAACAGGCTGGTATGGCTGGGAAAAACAGGCCAGAAGAACAACCAGTTGTGAAGATCCACCATCTCAAAAGCCAACAGTGGTGTGGACACATTGATCTCAAACTGGCAAAGCAGCATCACCCAGCGTGGCTGGAGCTCGCTCTGTTGCTCGCCCTTATGCCTTGAAATAACCATGGTCCCTAAGAGAGGATGACATTCGTTTGTTGGCACGTCAAGCCTCACATTTCTTCCTCTTTCTTCAAACCACAAACTAGTAAATACCTGCGCTGTTTTGAAAAACACTTTGAAAACACATTTTTCCTGATTTACACTCAAACCAGACTGACCCCAGTTGTGTGACAGAGTTCAGCTCCCAGGGGAGCAAAACACGCTCCACAGGTCTGGCTCTGTACTTCTGGCTGAAATGTCTATAGAAGAGGACGTTTCAATTCAGGCACCTGTAATAAGTTTCATAAAGAAGTGCCTTAAGCTGATAAGTCTGGTTTAGTATTTTCTTATTAACTGCCCACTCCTCATAATGAGTTTTTAATTTAATTTTTTCAGATTTTAAGGCATGTAAAAGCTGCTCGTGTGCCTTTGGGATCTGAAGACGGATATTTGGGAAAGGGAGAATTTTAAGAGCACTGAAACTGAATTTTTTATGTACACTATAATCCCGGTATTGAGATTTTTAACAAGTTTCCTGCGTAGCACAGCTCAGCCAGTCTGCATGCTGACTCCAGCTCAAACCTCCTCTGCACCACAATGGAAATCTCTGTTGTTTCCAGATTAATCTCAAAATTAGCACACAGGGGGATTTTTTTTCTTCTAATGACTAGATTTGAACACCACGATCAGGCACTGGAAAACCCACAAGGTCTGGTCATAAGCAGGGCTCCTGGCCGGACAGAGCATCCCTGAAGGAGAACAGCGCTGAAGCATGTGGTTTATTTTTATTATCGTGGCTTAAAGACGTGATTTCCTGAGCCGGTGCCATGATGGCAATATTTTTACACCCCTCCTGCTGTATCAAATTTAAGAGCGATGCCCATGGGTGGGGTGAGGGCTGGCACCCGCAGGGAGATGTATGTCCCCCTGAGCTGTGCTTTTTTGGGGATGGACGCGGGATGAGGACGTGTCTCCATTCTGGGGGGGTTCTCGATGAGCCCCTCCATTTGCAGACCTGGAGTGAGTGGAGAAAACCTGCCCGTCCCGCTCACCCTCCCACCGAGCCCCGGCACCAGAAAAGCACCCACTCACCCACCTACAGGGATTCGGAGCTCAGAACAAAAACTAAATTAAATGCCGCGTAACTCATCAGACTCCCCGCGAGGAAGAGGCTTCGCACCGAAACCGAGGGAGCTGGACTTTGGTTACCATATGGCAGCCAAAGCACGTGTAGCAGAGAAGAGAAATGGGAGGATATTCAGTCAAAGGAAAGAGGGAGTCACTATATACTCTTAAATTTAGAAAGGAAAAACATTAATATTTCTTCTCTGTTTTTTTTTGGCAATTAAAACACAATATTGCACTAAGGAGAACAGTTTGAAAAAACTCCACCATGCTCAAAAACCCAATGTGAAACCTTTCAACCATCCTCTCTCATTTTAACTCCGGCTGTTCTCTGTGTTCTGACCCTTTTCTCTACAATTAGGGAGTGTTTTAAGACATCCTGGATGGTTAGAAATATTTGATAAGAGGAAACCCACAGCACTACCAAATCCTTTGCTAAATCTCCTTTCCCCTCACCCCCAGTATGTCACTAAGGATTTCGTAAGTGAAATGTGCTTAATGAAATTCCAGATATATATCCTCTTAAGATGACACCCCTTGGAAGCAACTGTTTTCAAGGCAACAGAATACTGAAGAATTAAAAACCTGCCGACCCAAGGAAGCTGGGCAACTTCAGAAGGGGATTTATTTCAGTGCCTTGCAATAACGGAGTTACAAAATATATTTAAATTTCTCAGCCTCGCATCAGTGCCTGAGATGCTGTGTACTTGTAAGGTAATGAAATAATCCAAATGCAAATGGGTATTTGCTGGGACATCTTTGGACTAGATGATCTTAAAGGTCCCTTCCAACCTAGACTATTCTAATTCTATCTAGCAGAGATGGAGATGTTCCTGCCAGGGCTGCGTGGCCGTCCCCCCTCACCAGGGACTGATGGATGGCTCTGGGTGTCTACACTTGGGCAACCGAATTGTGCCCTCCAACACCAGGCCCGGGCTCAGGAGGAGAATTTGGATATTTAATATGTATCCAAAAGCAGAAAGAGGCACATAATCTAGAAAAAAATAAGTCAAATTTGAGAGCAACGCTACAGACAGATAAATTTGAGAAAAGAAACGCTGGTGTGGTTAGATATGTGAGATACGGCAGCTTTAGCGTCTGATCTCTCCTTGAAATTTTAGCTTGACTGACACAGGAGCCATTATGGGAACGGTGTCCAACCCCCCTCAACGTGTCAGGGGAAGGAGACGGGGGTGATTTCCATCACAGCACATCACGCAGTAGGAAGGGGGGGTTCTCTGTAGAGTTTTCCTTTGA
>KZ509246.1:0-41823 GCA_002844005.1 Limosa lapponica baueri | reverse complement strand
TCTCCGTCTCTGGGAAGCCCCCTCTCCGTCTCGATCTAAATCAAATTTAAAGCCGCAGCACTCACCGCTGTCGCTCTCCACGTGGTCTGAGGGAAGCTCGCGCTATTGCCGCTTTTAAATGTGCCGCGCCTCGCCCCGGCTGCAGTTACTGCAACTTCATCTGTATTGCAACATTTAAACATTCAAATTGTGTGTAGTGATTATGGGAAATATTGTCTTCTTCTCTGGGTCAGATCTGTCTTGTGGGAGAGATCAAAATCAATAATCTTGTTTAGTTAGAATATTGATAACTATAAGCAAAAATATACAGTAAATTATTACATAAAATATATAACAAATTATTATATTATGAGCCTATGCAGCTTATGACCATAAAGTTTGGTTCCTAACTTGGTACGCAAAGATGTCTTGTAATGTGTGCAAATTCATATTGAATCACACCTTAGTCTTGGTCTCAGTTTGAGTGTAAAGTCACATTTGCAACCTTGAATAGAAAGTATTTAGCTGTTTGTTTTACATTGGTTTTAGAATTATATGCATAGTCCTAATATTTTCTGTTACTTCTGAAAATTTCAGCAGAGGTTGAACTTTTAAAATTCCTTTTCAAACTGAAGTGATGGCTTCAAAGTTGTGACCTCCCGTTTGCTTATGTACCTGCAGAGGGCTTGCCTGGTACTTGTTTTCCTCTCCTCTTTATGCTGTAGAATTCTGTGAACAATATGTGTATGGATAATGAGGGGCATATACCTTAATGTAAAATGATCAGGACATTTACATTTTGGCAAATCTGTCAGAATTATAAGAAGTTTAAGAAGCAGCAATGCCTGGTGTGACATTGCCTAGTGACATGCATAGTGTATAAATGCCTCATAACGTTTAGAGGTGTCGCCCCTGTTCTCTCTCTTCATCCAGATGGATGAGTTTTGGTCCAAGTACTTTACTCCACCTCTTCTAGATGCTTAATTTGGCAACATTTTACTTTGACTTATTCACTTTTTAGTATCGCGTTGCTAAGTGTCTTACAAAAAAGAATTACAAGCTTTTAAAATTACAATTATTAAAGCTTTCCAAGTCAGAAAAAAAGTGTGTTGTTACTTGTATCCACTATCTGACCTTAAACATCAGGTTGAAGTAAGACTTTCCTTGGCTGATACATAAGCCTTGATGAGTTCTGGAGTCAAAATATTGTGTGACACTTCCCTTCCTTATAGTAACACTACCACATTATTATAGTAATAATGTTTATTTTTTTTTATTTAGCAATGAAGCTGATAAACATGGAACAGGCAAAAGCAGATATTTGTTTCCTTGGCAAATTCATACGGCATCCTGCCATAGCTAATCTTTCTTCCACAGTATATTACCCAAATCAATTAACTGCTATATTATTGAATTTCAATAATAGCTTGAAGAGTTTATGTCCATGTCATGGGTAAGAATAAAGTCTCTTGCAAGAAAGGAAAATTATTTTCCTGTAAAATTCTTGCACTTCTAATTTAAAAAGTAACTGCCTTTCAAAAATACCTAATATGAAATAAGGCAAGGAGAATCTGACAGGCTACTGAAAAGAAAGGTTATGAATGGAAAATATCTGAGAGGTAGGGTAGGGAGGTGTTCATACGTAGGAGGTACTTTGTGGTGGAGTTATATTGAGACAACTGTAATTTTACTTTGTGGATTAGTCGCATTGCCAGAATCCTCAATAATTGCTTAGTTCACAGTTGTCTATATGATTTTAAGCTGCAAGCCCAGGTTCTGCTAGGATTTTTAAAAGTCAAATGATAAAATATGGCATTTACTCATGGGATAACTTTTAAAAACTTGTTTTTCCACTGGCAATTGCATATTTAGAAAGTAATCCCTTTTTGCACAAGAAATCAGGTCTTTTGATTTTTCAGTCATGGACAATCTGTGTGTCTGAAATCTCATTGTAAAATACCAGACCTCTAAATTTTCAAGGATATGCATAAACAAAGTATGTTATTTTATATCTCAAAGCAACTTTAAGGTAACCCTCCCCCGCCCCCCCTTTTCCTAAAAGATTACCCTGAATTTAATTATCATGGTGCATTTTTGTGATGCCCATCTGTGAAAAGCTGCTTGTGATCTTTTACCCTGCCTGTAGGCTTTGAAAACTGTTGCTGGAGGATATCTTAAAGTCTTTTGGAGACAGTAAAACAGTACTCCTGCGTTCACAGATCATTAATTCATTCTAAAAATCTTGTTTCAGTTCTGGCCTATTCATCACATAGAGTGACATAAATTTGCAGCTCCTTAACTTTCTCACATTCAAAAAACACTTGCAAAGTGTGTTCTCTGTTGTTTTGCTGTACGTAATGGTTCATACCATTGTCTTGTTTTGCATATAGCCACATTCTAAGACAAGGTATGTTTAAAAGATGTTGGCATAAGTGCTTATAATCATCATACACTTAAATAAAAGCCTGCAGTTTCCATGTTTTGCAAAAAATGTTTCCAGGGTGGCATAGCAAAATGACAAATATGCATTAAACCCCAAATCCAAACTGGATGTAAATGATGCCTGTTCAGCAGAAAATTAAGATTTGGCCAATATGTTCCTTGTACACAACTTCACTAACTAGTTTATTCTTTTTTTTCTTTTCCTGTTTCCAATTAAAAAGTTTTGGTGTCAAAAGGGCATAATAAAAGACAACTACAGTCTCAGTAATTATGAATACTGTGTTAGGACTCATGTTATGCACCTGTTACAGCTTAAAAAAAAGTGCAGCATAAACAGTCCCATTTGTTTGGTTCGATTCTTGTACAAATAAGAAAATCTGTTCCCCAGACTCCTACATTACTCTATGCTATGTTGTCACAGTCATTTAGAGACACTCAGGGTACTCAGGAAAAATGGGGAAAGAGGATAAAGATACTGGACTTTAAAATACAAGCTATCTGTTGCCTGTGGGCACTGGAGAGCCACAGAGTGGCTCAATAGAGTAGAGAAAGTTAATTTTAAAATATTCTTGCATGGTTTTTTTGGGGGGTCCTTTTTCATTGCTGTGCCTTTTAGAAAAACATTTTGGAAAGCATCAGCCTTGCTGTCATGTTCAGGATGGTTAGTGGCACTGGATTCCAGTGCCTGTGTGTATGTGTGAAACGTACATCTGTACATTTGAATTCCCAGCAGGAAGTTGTATTTTCTCACAGAAATGTCAACAGATGTTCAAGATCCAGGAGTTAGTTACTCTTGGCAATAGGTTTTTTTTACTTTCTTGTGTTAATGTCTTACAGTCCTAGAGGAATCACTATGGTGACAGTTGGCACAAGTTACATTATTGGAGCAAAACTTCAGCTGGAAATGTGTTCAGAGATGGTTTTTACCTATTGACTAAGATCTGGATGAACAAAGAAAATTTACTCAAAGGAGAGGCTACATGACAAATCAAAATAGATAAAAAGTGCTTTTTAGATGAAAGAGGGGTAGTTTCAAAGCAATTCTTCTGTATCTTTGAACATCAGCCCCCGAAGTGTGTATTTGTAACTTATGTGCTGACTTACAATGAGGACAATGCAAGACTTCACTCTGTCAGAGAAAGATAATCGTTCCTCAGACCTCATTATGCCTGTGAGAGAATCATAATAATGTTTAGCATTTGCATGCATGTTCAAACCACAAGTTAACCATGCAACGCTCCTGTAATACCACTTCTGTGTCAATATTGTTGGCCAACTTGCCTAATGATGAAGTTAAGGTACACTCATGTTGAAGTGACTGCAGGTCCCCCAAACCACTTTGAAGTAGTTTGGGTACTAATAAATGCAGTGTTCCCTGTAGCTCTGAGGAGCCTTATAGACAGGATTTTTCCAGGTTTTTGGGCAGATTTTTGCATTCTGTGCTGAACACTGTTCTGTGATATGCAGAGGTGGGCAAGGTACATCTGCATGAAACGGAGACATTACACTGGAGTCATGCCCTGAAACATGTTGCAGAGGAGCCTTGGCCAAGTGAAACCTAAAGCTGCAGGCTGTATCAGGTCTTGGATACAAGAACAGAATATGTCATCTTCCCAATTCAGAAAATAATTGATAAGCAAATACTGGTACACACTTTTTGAACTGAGATAACTGTCCTAATTTGAGAACTTATCCCTTTCTAATTTAGAATAATTTTATCCTGGAAGTAACTATCAATTTACGTGGGCTTGAGCTCTCCTCATAGTACTTTTTTCTTCAGTATCAGTGCCTTCCAGGGTAGCCTGCTTTATCTTTGTTCCTAGTAATTTATCTTAGTCAGCACAGAGACTGTTAGAGTTAATAAGGAAACTGAAGACCCATAGTCCTGCCTTCTTCTTATCTCCTGTTCAACTTTTTTACCTCTCCAAAGTGTGAACATTTCCCATGGTCCTTTGGTCAGAGGTTGATAGAGTATTTTCCTGTTTAGCAAGAGATATGCTGAGAGAAGTTACCTTGTGCCTCGCTTTTTCTTCAGCCCTACCATATAAACATTTTCAAACTGCAAGCATAATCCAATCAAAACTAGTTAAACTCTCTTAGCTGTACATATCAGTACAGTCCTGAAAAACTTACATACAGAAATAAACTGACTTGCTGTTCTCATTTCCAATGAGAGCTTGCTAGCTCGTTTGCTCCCACATGCATATGCCTCCCCAGTTTTAAAAGTATTTTTTGTTTAAAAAACATTTTAGCTAATTTTCCACTGAGATAAACTGACAAACATAATTACATTCCGAACATTCTTTATTGTTCAGACACTTTCTGGAAACACCTAAAAAGTTTACATTCTCAAAGGACATAGAGAATAAAGGGGAACAGTACGTTGTACAGATTTGACATCAGAGTGTTGAAAATTTTCTTTAAATGTTACTTGGACAAGCATACTACAAAGAATATGTTGCCAGACTATTGATGAAATTTTTATGATGTCTAGTCACCAAAATTGTTTAACCCAGTACAAGATTAAAAGGCTCAGAATGTGCCATGGACAACTTGCTGCAATTTCTTCTGTAATGTGCTAAAACTCAGTATTTCCTGTCTTTTTGATTGCACACTCCATCTTATCTTTGGCCTGTTGATGGATAGCATGAGATATCTTGAGTAATGAAGATTATCAGCTGGATGAGATTGTCATTTTAGCTTTACAACTTTTCAGTGAAGTTCTCAGTGTGTTATCCAAGATGGTGATAGCTGTGCTTCTAGTCCAAATGACAGATGTGCAGAAGTTTGATTCTTTGGAAATGTGATGATGACTTAGTGTTTGGTGTCTCTGTAACTCTTTGCATGTCCTAAACTTGAAAATCATACTCACTTGACTATTTGAGTTTCTGTAAGCATGCTGAGAAACTAGGCAAGGACAGTGTAGTAGGAAGTGTGGCCTCATGGAAAGGCAGGGAAGAAGATTTAGTATCAGGATTGTGAAAAGCAAAAGAATTAGTGTAAGGCACATAAGAAGAATTTTCTGTACTAAAAGGCTCATTAACCAATATGCTCTGGAGCGTACAGTGAAGAGAAATATGAAATAGTTCATTCCACTACCTGGTGAGACAAATGCAACAGAATGTGATTGTAAGTTGGAGGACGTTAAAAAAGAGTAAGTGAGGGTGATGCTACATAATGACAATGGTAATAGCTTGAAATGTCAATGACCTGTGACAAAAGACACAGATTTTAATAAATTTGAAATGCATGAAGCCTGTGTTGTCCATTTCTACATAACACAGCAAATGTTCCTGATACCATGGTGTTAATCACCTATGATTTTTAGGTTAGTACTGTGAAAATTATTGTTGAAGAAAAGCAGGATTTGAAATTAGTGTCTTGAATATAGTTATGAAACAAAAATAAGAGGGCTTATTCCTAACACCAACATTAGTGTGATACATTCTTAGAACTGGTCTAAAGCTGACATATGCTTGTATGACATTATATGTTCTTAGATGTATTTTTACATTGTATGGACAGGTGACTAGTAATACTGTCATAGGAGGATATGACATGCAGAATGAGCCAGAGTTTTACCCTAGATATTACGTGCATATATTACAAAGCAACACAAATATACATTATTTGTAATGTAAACGCTATCTTAGGGCTCAGTATTTATAAAATTTAATTTCAGTTCAAGTACTTTTTACACTTATTAACTTCATTTAATTTTCACTGAATATTTCTGAGTGGAGTATGGATAATCCATTTATTAGCATGTATGCAGATCATTCTGTTCCTGAGATACATGAATTGAGTTAGTTTTGGCTGAGCATTGATCAGCAAGCATTAGGGTATTAACATGAGGATCCAGAGCACCTATACAAGTTCATTTTTCCACCGAGATGACTAGAATATGCCTTTAAAACTAGTTAACCCTTATCTAGGAATGATTTCCCATAAACACAGCGCCTAAGCTCTTTGATATAGCTGAGAAGGTTTTCTGCTGTTTACTCTTCAGAGCCGTCTTCAATTTGGGCTCAATCCCCAGATCAGACCTGGGCTACAGCACATTTCCTCTCTTTCTTTTTTAGCAGCAAGTAGACACTAAACAAAAAATGAGATAATTACTTCAAATATCTGAGAAAAAAAATTCTAAAAGCATACAACTTCCCGCCTACAAATAGGACATAAGTAACACAAAGAAATATGAAGGAACGAAAGCTTGGAAGTATATAGGGAAACTAAAAAAAGATTTGAATTAAATTTATGTGGAGCTTTACATTCATAAGGTTTGTAAAAGTATAGCTTGTGGGGGAAAAATGCATGCAGAGTATTTAGAGGGGAAAACTTAGAATCAAAAAACAAAAATCACTCTTTATTTTCCTATCCTGTAGTTGGAAATTTTAGTTCTTTACATGCGGGCGGGGAGGGGGAATATAACTTCAAAAGCTTCCCAAATTTACATTTCTTAAGCATCTGAAACTACATTAACTTTGATATATGGCAGTTTTAAGGAGTGCTGGAGGGGACCCAGCTACTGAACCCTAGCTGCTGAAAAATAGTCCTTACAGTTTAGACAGCAGCTGTCGCTTCACATTGATACACAGCCCACATTTTCACAGCACAATGACATGCAATAATAACCATGTAAACTAGTAAATCCTAGAAACCTTTTGACATAAACTTCTCAGACTGCAGTTTGCTGAAGAGTAAGATAAATCCAACTCGACCTTTCAATGACTTATGCGATATTACACTTAAATCTTTCCAGACACTAGAGTCTTTCATTATAGAACATGATTTAGCTAACATTAAAGGAAAATTTTAAACATATTTATATATATAAAGACAAGCAGGGATTTTTCAAACGTATATTTTAAGGTTTTACTGTTTCTGGAGGAGTTTGGTTTTTTATAACTTCTGAATACAAACTGGAAAAGCAACAGGTTTAAAACTATTATGATGCTAAATAATTAGCTGTAGAAAGACATGAACAAGGCTAACTACTTACAATAAAAACAGATAGAATGTTAAAAAGCCTTTAATTTTTAATAAAGCAGTTAAAGGAACTATTGTTGCTCATATACCTATTTGTAATAATCAGCACATGTATCCTATATACAATAATGAAAAGATTGTATATTACGAAGGTGTAGCATTGAGATAATTCAAAGTTGACAATAAAGAAAAACGATAAGATACCTGTGTCATGAAAGATTTTTAACCTTTGAAATAGTGCTAGGGTAGAAGTGCATGGATTCTTAATTACTTCTGAGAGCTATAAAATATATTACCAATAAATGGCATTATGATACAGCCCTTTTATACCAATAACTGACAAAAAATTGTGTTTGGTTCCAATCCAGGAAAACATATTCTTTTCTTGCAGTACTCAACCTGGAAATAAACAAATAAAAAACCATATGTGAAAGAGTTTAATTTGGAGAAGAGAGCTCTTCCACTGTAGTTAAGCTTGACCATAAAGGGTGATAAAAACACTTTGCAAGTTATAACTATGGCCCATAAAAGAAAAATGAATAGATCTTAAAAAAATAAACAAAATAAAGACTATTAAGAAAGCATAGAGAGGTGTAAGTCATACAGCTTCTGATAGTGGGTACAACCTGAAACAAGAGACAAGTGACTGGAATTTGACAGTTTAAAAAAAAAGAGGAAAAGGGAAGCTATAAAACTGAAAATAAATAAATGAGGTATTGGGAAAATTGGTTCAAACTTAAGAGCAAAAAGAGAGGACTTAGAGGAGAGGAGAAAAAAAGATAAATTGGGAATAAAAACAACCAACAAAACAAAGAAAGACTTTCTGTTTGCAAACCTTCTGTTTCTTTTCTCCCTTAACTTTTATCTTTTTACCAGCTCTTTTTTTCTTTTTTATCAGCTTGAATAACTTTGAGTCTACTAGGTTTCCACCCCCTTTAAATGTTTCAAACCACTGGCATCTAGATTTCATCCAAACATTAGGGACAGGACAGAATCCTTCCATCTCTCTTGAAGGACAGATGAGGGAAGCACAAAGCCTGGATGTGTCATCATTCTCCATAGGCCTTGTTTAGTCCCCCACAAACATATAGCTGATCTTGTCTTTACTGTTAAAACGCTCTGAGGCTTGTACCTTGTAGGACAAAAATGCAATAATCACCCAGTTAGAATTAGCTCCAAAAAGAAATGTGAGCTCTTAGTGTTGCATTTTCATGTTTCAATTACATCTTAAGTGTAAAAAAAGAACTTAGAAGTCTTCATCCAGTTGTTGAATTCCAGGGTCATTAGATCCACGTTTGACCTTAAACCACCCACATCTCTGCTTCTTGACATGCCTGGAATTGCTATAGTCTTGTCTATACAAAGAGAAATAACATCCAACATAAGTACCCTCACGTCAGCTCAGGTACTGGTGCTCTTGTGGATTCACCTCAGCTAGCATCCACACGCCTACCCAGCCTCTTCCTCACTCCCCTCTCCTGGAGGATGGGGAGAAAAATAGAACAAAGGTGAAAAGTCTTGTGGAGTAAGAGAATGACAGATTAAAAAAAAAAAAGCAAAAGCTGCGTGTGCAGTTGAAGCAACCACCACTTCCCATCATTGGACAGATGTCGAGACACTTCTTGAAAAGCAAAGCCTCAGCACATGTAGTTGTTGCTTGGAAAAACAGATGATGTAACTCTGAATGTCCTCCCTTCCTCCTCCTTTCCCTTAGATTTTACTGGTAAGCACAATGCCATATGTTATGAAACATCTCTTTGGTCAGTTGGAGTCATCTGTGTCTCTGCCCAGCCTCTTGCCCAACCCCAGCCTGCTGACTTTTGTGGGAGACTGAGGAGAGAAAGACTTGATGCTGTGCGAGACCTTTTCAGGAACAGGGAAAACACTGTTTACGCCACAAATGCAAAGCACAGCACTATATGGACTGCTATGAATAAAGTTAATTAATTCATTCTAACCAGGCCCAGTACAGAGGCTTGAAACCATTACCCACAGTAATTCGCTCATAACAAATTCAGCTTTGTTTTACACTATTTTAAGCATGGCTAATAATGGTGATGAAGTCTATCCAGCTTAGTCATGGGGAAAGATCTAATGTTTTAAAAGCGTGGAATAAAATATGACGTCATCAAATGAATGCTCTAATTGCCCAGTGCAATTAGAATACCGCAAGGCAGTTTCTTGCATATGCTCTCTGTTTTGGTCCAATTCTTTAGATTGCCCAGTTTCTTTTCCATTCTATGAACAGTATCTTACAACCTGACTGGGAAGACCGACCCCTATTAAGCAGCAGCAAAGGCAGTTGAATCTACATCTTCTGCTTTGTGTGTATACTGAAAAATACTGTCCTGGCTTGCATCTGAAGCATGGATTGAATTGATGATGGAGGGTAAAAATAAAAAAATCCAGGATGTTCAATTTTCACCAGGGACAAAGTGCCTAGAAATAATGTGTAGAAATATGTAATACTTGGAAGCTCTTTTCTGCATCTTATTTTTTGGCTCTTTAGTTTTACACAGAGTATATTTTGTTGAGGTTCAGATGGAAGGTGATTTTTTTGGGAAGATATTCAGTTTAATCTATATTTTGATTCTTTTCTTCGACCTCAGTTGAAAAAAACACAATCCCTTCCCCCTAAATTTCTTTTATATGATTAAAGATGTAAAATCAGCATCTTTCAGATACTTTCTGTTCAGCTGTTTTGGCTGTTTTGTAAGCCAAATTGACTGCATCATTAAGATTTGAAAAAAGAATGACATGAATGAAACCATTTAAAATAATAGTCAAGGATTAGAAGCTAAAGGAACATTGCTCACATAATGTTGCATGAAAGTGAGAGTGAATAGATCTTTATATTTGATCGTTTCCTATTCTTAGCATCTGTAGCCATCCTAAAGTAGTCATTAAAATTGACCTGTTTGGTACGAAACTGGATAAATTCTGTTTATATTGCAACACGTAAAGATTTTTGGGGAGGAGTGGCATGGCAAAGATGGAAAGTGGAAACTAGATGTGCTTTTAAATGTATCTCAGAATTACTTCTTAAATTTTTTTTGGCCTGTAATTCAGGCAGTCTACAATGCATGTAAACATTTTTAATGGCACAGTTTAGTTTATTTTAATTAAAGTCTCATAGAAAATTCTGAATTCATCAATAAGACAATAAAATTCTGAAAAGAAAAAAATGAACAAAATGTGCTTTCAAATTATTTGTCATCTTGAAGTTTGACAGTTTATAAGAACATGTATATGAACCTTACTAATAGTAAAACATTTTGATTCCAAAAAAGCAGTGTTTTTCCTGAATAATTTCTGAGGCTTTTGAAATCTGTAAGCATTATCATGGACTATGCAAATTATTTCCTCTCCGGTCTCAATAAGTTTAGAATTCATAATCTATGTTTCTGAAAAAGAAATTTTTGAATTACACGTGCACACAGCATATATAGAGGACCAAACACATTGCATAGAAAATATTGAACTGGGTAGCTTGCTTTGAGCAAATAGAATGTTTTCATCCGGAACATAAGAGTATCAAAAAAGCAATTTTCACACACACACACAAGCCAATTTCTTATTTATTTCATGCCATGTTGTACTTGCAACAATAGTGACTGATAAAAAAATGTTTATATAATTTGGACACTCTTCTTATCAGACTTCCATAAATATGTATTTATATGTAAATTTGTATGCTCATTTACTATATTTGCACACGATGCCGTCAAAACTTTGCAGACAAATTAGACATGCAGTTGTATATCTACCATTCTGAAAAACTATTCTTTGCCATCATTGTATAAAATTAGATTGTTAGGATGCAGAAATACTAATAGATGTACATTCTGCAATGACAAAAGTAATGCATCTGGTTTCGCTAGCTGCTAGTCACTATATTTAAATGATGAAGTTAATTCCTTTTTCCTTTAGGCAATGTCATTGTATACTCCTTGAGAAAGATTTCAATATTGTATTTATTTGCTGTTTCTAAACATAGCAAAGTTTAAGGTATACATTCTTTATAATGTGCTTTTCAGAAGCTTCTAAGTGGTAAATATGACTAGTTCTTGATGAAGTATGGTGTTGCTGCAAGCAATTACCTTTCTTCCTTCTGACCTTCTTCTTACCCTTCTTACCTTCTAACCTCTCTTTTGGTAAATTATAGCACTGACCAACTGTGGTGGAGTTAGTTATGCCTGCAAGGCTGCAGATGATTTTAGCAGGATCACAGAACGTCTGCCCTCTTGTGTATGGTAAGCCTTCATCTCCCGTTCAGTGGTCCTGGCTTGTTTGTATAGCTCGCCTGGGTGCAGTCCAGCTGGGGCAAGCTTTCCGAGTCCTCTGCTTCTGCCATGAAGAAGCTACTGTTACATCCAGCAAGGAAAGGATCGGCTACTCCTTTTGCAGTCAGGCTGTCATGCTGTTACTAGCTGCCTTGTGTACATGGTTAGTTGGAAAGAGATAGCCTGGATGCAGATGGGGAACCCAAACTATTCTATGATGTGCCTCTTGCTGCCCTTAGCCATCTGCTAAGATGCATTTCCCATGTCCAAGTCCCCATGGGCACCCACCTGGGGTTGCAGCCGTCTCCTGCCACTCCCAGTCTTCCAGAGCACTCGTGTTAGGAAAACTTCAACTCCCTTTGACTCCCTTTTCAGTCTGCTCTCTGGGAACACATCATAAACACCGGTATCCTCTGTGTTTACCAGATCAGTTTAAATACGTGCTCCTTGCTGCTAGTTTAATTTCTGTGAATCAAGAGTTTTAGTCCAGGCACTGACTTCAGGAGGCAGCAGATCTTGTCTCTGGTCATCAGATCAAATCTCATCATCATGAATGACTGATGATGAATGAAAACTGCTTTTGCCATAACAAAAGAAATGGGGTATAGGTAAAATCAACCCTGCTCTCTTCTGTAAAGCAGGTGTTTTGGTGTATGAATATACAGGATGGTCAGAAACTTAAGAAAAAATGAAATAAAAACACTACGTCCTTGTTTAGAATTCCATGTGTGGTAACATATCATAATATTATGAAGAGAATAATGACATGGCCAAATGTACTGGCATAACACCAAGTGCTAGCACAATCCCTCTTTGAAGAAATTGCTGTAATGTCTCATGTCAGAAAAGCACTGAAGTGTATCAGTGAGCAGCTAATCCTGGCTCAACCTGCAAACTTCAGAGCATTATGGCAGGAAATATTAAGGACATGACTAGTGGTGGCCAAAGTTTAACAAGCAGTGTGGTTTTTTCTGTATTTAACTCTAAATAAGGGAGAAAATTATCTATAATGGTTGGAAGGTCAAAGCAAGTAAGGAAAAGATAGTTTTTATTGGTTCTGAGAGTGTATACAAATTGTTTCGTATGATATGCTCAAGGTTTTGCTTTTAAAAAATTCTCTGTGTGATAGAATTCTTACACTGCTTTTTCTGTCTTTATATGGAGTTTCTCTTGGTTTTCTCTCATTTTCATTTAATTTACTTTGTGTCATAAGCAAGGCAAAAACGAAGGGATGGATAACCTTACCATTTTTATGTAAAACATCTGAATATATCTTATTTCAGCTCCTTGTTCTCTGAAGTCTGTGGTACTTTTTGCAGACACTTGATTCTGTATAAAGACTTTTGTCCTTTGACTAAGTCATAGCAACCTCTGAGATCCTGCTGTCAGGATCATGTCAACACAATGGACTTTTGGGGCTGGAAATATGACCTGGTGCTTTTGTAGTTTCATTCTTTGTAGGAAAGAAAGCAATTATACCAATATCTGTATTTGCCATGTGAGAAGGATGGTAACTTGCTCTTTATTTCTTCTGTATCCTTTTGTATCTATCTAACTTCGTAAAATTACAGTACAGTAAGGGCCCAGATGATAACAGAAAGTAAGATGGTTCAGCACCGGAAAAGGCATGAACCTCCCCATTTAGGCACGGGGAAGCACCGAATCAATAGATGAGCCACTGAAGCTTCTGTCCCTCCACATCTTTTTTTTGGGAGAAGAGTAATTTCAGACTTAACTTTTCTACTGAAGATAGCATGGTGCTTTTTTAGTGGGACTCTGATGCTGTAGAAGGGAAAATAGTCCACTTGTATCATCTTATAGGATCCCAGAGTTTGGTTTGTACGCAGAACTACACAAAGATTTCAAACAAAAGCCTCATAATTGGTAACAAGTCTTCATCCTTCTTTAATACACAGATTCCCTAGGAAAAGCGTAGAGTAAATATTTACACCATATAAATAGAGTTCATGTCTCCTTTTCAGCATTCTGCACCTATAATTTCATTTGAATTACTTTCTTTGATCTTTGCCTAGCATTCTGTCCCCCATACAGGTTTTGGCAGGTTGAAGTATTTGATTATAAATGGTGTGGTGTACTTTTCAGGGAAAATAGTTCTTCATTTCAGTTCAAATAATTCTTAGACTATTAACATCTTTGCAGAGATAAAAGGGTTAGGTCTATTTGCTCATCAGTACTGAGAAGGGACCACATGGACAGTCCAATATTGCAAGTGGGAGTCGTTTTGAATTTTGAAAGAATCACATCTCTGAAATTTCTGGAACTGATACATAGCAAAGCTGGGAAAAAAAAAGGCAAACGTATAATATGTTTAAATTCTAATAAAGAATAACTTAGGATCTTGGTACAACAGAACATTTGTACTAGTGTTTTCTTTTAATTAACACTCTCTACCCATAGTAAACTGTACTTTTAAATTATTTTAGAATAGTAATATATATCTTGTGTAATAAAATTTTCATTTGAAGTTAAGCACATGAAACTACTACTTCCCTAAAATAGACACAAACTATAAGAAATGTAAGAAATACAGGTCATAAAAAAGGAACACTGTTGTGCTTTTGAAGAGTTTTTCTTTAAAATAAAACACCTCTCCTTGATCTCTTCACAAGTCATACTTCAGGGCACCCTACCACAGCATCTCACCTAGCCTGAACAAGCTGTTCTCCATAAATCTAAGGTCATAATTTTCATACATCCCCTCCTTATATTTTTTGGTCAATGCAGCCAAGGCTTCTGTCAACATTCACGATCTCCAGCTGGCCCTACCTTGTTTATGAATCCAGGTTCAGGGCTGTTAAAATTTCACTAGGGGAACCAGGACCTGCAAAAGTAGAAGCTGTTTCAGGATGCTTAAAAAAAGCTTTGTCCAATTTTTCTTAGTACAAAAAACCCCAGTAAAATGAAAAACACCCAAAGAAATCTAAATCTGCTGCTGTATAAAGCAGTGCTTTATCTGCAGTGATAAAGTATCACTAAGGAAATGATTGTCATCACTGAGAATATAATCTGAAAATGTGGTCATTTAAATTGAACAAACGTTAAAACATCATTTGTGTGTGTGTATGCATATATATGTATACACACATATATAGTCATTTGAGTAACCAATATTTTGTGGAAGGAGTGAACCATACTCAGCATTGGCCTGAAAAATGCTGAATGACTCAATGACTTCTGTGGAATGGCAAATTTGCTCTGAAAATTGTCAACTAGGATATTCAAGGGATGCCTGTAGCAAGAAATTCCCAATTCAGAAACGTATTGCAGGCAAAGGAAAACATCGCTGACTTGAAGTTACTTTGCTATGATTCAGAACCTTTTCTGTATGTATTTCAAATATTTTCTACTGCTGCGTCTTTGCATGTGGAGTAACCTCTAGGAAAGATTTTATTGAAAAAAATATCCATATTTATAATAAATGAGGAAAGTGCTTTTTCCTGTTTAAAAGAATAAAATGAAACATCACTCTTGCAAACTTCTTTCCAGCAAAGAAGCTTATTGCTGTATACATTTTTGTTCTTGCTGTGGTGGTGAGCTAGTCTCAATACCTGCAGAGAATATTCTCTTTAACCTCAGAGTCTGTATTACAAAGACACGGAGAGTGAGGACATTGATGTATGAAGGTCTTCTGGAGGCTTGACATTCAGTTTTTGAGAAGCAGTAGAGTGCAAGGAGACTGTTGCAAGGAAGAACATGGGAGGAATTACTTGTTAGCCACAGTGCTGAGAGCTGTCTTAGAATCAGAAAGTTTATTCCAGAGTCCTAATCAGGAATGAGAACAGAAAACCATAGAAATGAGACCTTAGCAATTTTAGCTGATACACCTGTGAAAGTATTTTTCTATAACTTACTTTCTGCTGCTTTCCCTGACTAATGAAAAGTCATGGTGAACAGGAGAGGTACCTGAGGACTGGAGAAAGGCAAATATCACCCCAGTCTTCAAAAAGGGCAAGATGGAGGACCCAGGAAACTACAGGCCAGTTAGTCTTACCTCTGTCCCTTGGATAATAATGGAGCGACTCATTCTGGATGTCGTCTCCAAACACATTGAAGAACAGGAAGTTATTGGAAGTGGTCAACATGGATTTACCAAGGGTAAATCATGCTTGACCAATCTGTTAGCCTTCCATCCATCCATCTACTTCTAAGTAGATGGCTGTGTGAGGGGAGAGCAGCAGATGTCATCTACTTTGACTTCAGCAAGGCTTTTGACACTGTCTCCCATAACATCCTCATTAGGAAACTGAGGAAGTGTGGGCTAGATGAGGGGGCAGTGAGGTGGATTGAGAGACAGTTGTGTGACAGGACTCAGAGAGTTGTAATTAATGGAGCGGGGTCAAGTTGGAGGCCTGTAACCAGTGGTATCCCCCAGGGGTCAATACTTGGTCCAGTTTTGTTCAACATATTCATCAACGACCTGGACGAGGGGACAGAGTGTATCCTCAGCAAGTTTGCTGATAATACCAAACTGGGAGGACTGGCTGACACCCCAGAGGACTGTGCTGCCATCCAGCATGACCTGAACAGGCTGGAGAGCTGGGCAGAGAAGAACCTAATGAGATTCAATAAAGGCAAGTGTAGGGTCCTGCACCTGGGGAGGAAGAATACCAGATACCAATATAGGTTAGAGATGGATCTGCTGGAAAGCACTTCTGAGAAAAAGGATCTGGGGGTCCTGGTGAATAGTAAACTATCCATGAGCCAGCAATGTGCCCTTGTCGCCAAGAGGGCCAATGGGATCCTGGGCTGCACAGGGAAGAGTGTGACCAGTAGGTTGAGGGAGGTCATTCTTCCCCTCTACTCTGCACTGGTGAGGCCGCAGCTGGAATACTGCGTCCAGTTCTGGGCTCCCCAGTTCAAGAGAGACAGGGAACTACTGGAAAGAGTCCAGCGTAGGGAAACAAAGATGATTAAGGGATTGGAGCACCTCCCTTATGAGGACAGGCTGAGAGAGCTGGGACTCTTTTGTCTGGAGAAGAGAAAGCTGAGGGGAGACCTTATTAATGCTTATAAGTACCTAAAGTGCGGTTTGAGGGAGGAGGGAGCCGGACTCTTTTCAGTGGTTCCCAGTGACAGGACGAGGGGCAATGGGCACAAGCTGAAACATAGGAAGTTCCGCTCAAATATGAGGAAGAACTTTTTTACGGTGAGGGTGACAGAGCCCTGGAACAGGCTGCTCTGAACAGGTTGTGGAGTCCGCTTCTCCGGAGATTTTCAAGACCCGCCTGGATGCAGTCCTGAGTACTGTGTTCTAGGCAATCCTGCTTTGGTAGGGGAGTTGGACTAGGTGATCTCTAGAAAGTCCCTTCCAACTCCAGCAATTCCATGATTCCGTGAAGTGTGCAGTTTTAGAGAAAAATGTTGCTCACTGTCAACTAGAGCATTACATAATTGCTCTTATTCGAATGCTGTGATTTTCAGACAACTATTGCCTTGCTAAGCTTTCATCTTTGGGAGCAAAGTGTTTCTGGGCATCCTTTCAGTTTTCAAGCACATTTCTGAGAAAAGTTATTCAGCCATACTTATATGTCAGGAGAGTAAGGGAAATGTTTCTGGTGGGTTTTTTTGTTTTGTTTTGTTTTCTTGGAGGGGGAAAGATAAATTCCTGTAACTCTTATTTGGAGAGTAAGATAGGGTAAAGGTGAAATTTATAAACAGAATATCTGCCAAGATCTTGCTTACTCTTGTGAAAAAAAAACCCTTAACCTCTTATGTCAGCAAACATAACATTTACCATAACTCTGTGTGTAGGAATTAACCACTTCCAGTGAGATGGTGCGGTGTGAGTAACACTTACATGAGCTCTGCATGGAGTACAGGTTTAAAGATGTTCTTGAATACAAAGTTTTGGTCATGTCTGGTTGCAAAGAAAGTGTGGAATAATAGAATTAATCTTAGAAACCGTATTTTTCACACTGTCATAGAATCATAGAATCATAGAACAGTTTGGGTTGGACGGGCCTTTAAAGGTCATCTTATCCAACACCCCTGCCATGGGGGGTTGATCAGAGCCTGTCCAACCTGACCTTGAATGTTTCCAGAGATGGGGCATCTACCACCTCTCTGGGCGACCTGTTCCGGTGTTTCACCGCATTTCTATCCAGTCTGAATCTACTCTCTCAGTTTAAAACCTATTGCAACAGGCTCTGCTAAAAAGTCTGTCCTCATCTTTCTTTTAGGCCTTTATTATAGGCCCCCTTTAAGTGCTGAAAGATACCAATAGGGTCCCCCTGGGGACTTCTCCAGGCTGAACAACCCTAAATCTCTCAACCTTTCTTCGTAGGAGAGGTGTTCCATCCCTCTGATCATTTTTGCAGCCCTTCTCTGGACCTGCTTGAGCAGGTCCATGACTTTCCTATGCTGAGGATGGGGTGCCATACTCCAGGTGGGGTCTCACCAGAATGGAGCAGAGGGGTAGAATCACCTCCCTTGACCTGCTGACCACACTTTTTTGGTGCAGCCCAGGATATGGTTAGCTTTCTACACTGTGAGTGGACATTGCCAGACCACCTCCAGCTTTTCATCCACCAGTATCCACAAGTCCTTCTCCATAGGGATGCTCCCAATCCCTTCACCACCCAGGTATTGATACAAGGGGTCGCCCTGATCTAGGTGTAGGACCTTGCACTTGACATTGCACAGGCCCACTTCTCTAGCTTATCCAGGTCCCTCTGCATGGCAACCCATCTCTCAAGTGTGTCAATCACACCACTCGTCTTGGTGTCATCTGCAAACTTGCTGAGGGTGCACTTGATGCCACTATGTCATTGATGAAGATATTAAACAGTACTGGTTCTAGTATGCACCCTTGAGGGACACCACTCGTCACTGACTTCCATCTGGATATCAAACCATTGACTACTACCACCTGGATGTGACCGTCCAATAAATTCCTTGTCCACTGAGCAGTCCACCCATCAAATCCCTATCTCTCTGATTTGGAGAGCAGGGTGTTGTTGGGACCATGTCAAAGGCCTTGCATAAATCCAGATAGATGGCATTCATAGCTCTTTCCTTGTCCACTGATGTAGTCACCCCATCACAGAAGGCCACAAGGTTGATCAGGCAGGACTTGCCCCTGGTGAAGCCGTGCTGGCTGTCTTGAATCACCTCCCTGTCCTCCATGTGCCTTTGGAGAATCTGTTCCATGATATTCCTGGGCACAGAGGCGAGACTAACAGGTCTGTAAGTTACAGGGTCCTCCTTTCTACCCTTTTTAAAAATGGGTGGAATATTTCCCTTTTTCCAGTCACTGGGGACTTCATCTCACTGCCATGGCTTTTCAAATATCATGGAGAGTGGCTTGTCAACTACATCAGCTCATTTCCTCAGGACTCTGGGATGCACGCTGTCAGGCCCCAAACTCCTGTAAGTTCATGTTCCTCATGAACCTGATCTTCTCTTACAGTGGGAGGGACTTTGTTCCCCCAGTCCCCGTCTTGTGGTCCATCCACTCGAGAGGTGTGGGACGAGAGGCTGCCAGTAAAGACCGAGGCAAAAAAGATATCAAGTATCTCAACCTACTCCTTGTCAGTTGTTACTAGTTTGCTAGTCTTCACTTTAGGGGGATTTACAGGCAATGTGTTTGAACAGAAGTTGTCATTAGACTAAATAATAGTAACCAAACAATTGAAAAAAAATAAAAATCTTACCTCAAGTCTAGAACAACTTAGGGCTGAAATTTGCAATTCAGAAAAAGACTGTGAGGAAAGCAGCTGGCATCATGCTGGACATGATTTATGCCTGCTTATACTATTTGCAAACTCACATTCCACTTTGCATTAGAAACAACAAAGCATTTCAATTTAAAGTGCAAATTTAGCATCATTTTCCCCTGCAGGATGGTTAACCCAGGTAGAGCCTTGCTTCTGGTCTGACAGAATTGTGAGAAGTAAAAATCATACATGAAACTAATTAGTCATATTTAAGGGATGAAATATGCATCCAAGTAAAGTGATGCTTACATTCGAGACTGATTAGCTGGTTTTGCGCCTATTCATACGTTATCTTACCATTCGAACATTCGTTTCAAGGCATTTCATTCATAGCAAGGGAATTTGTGTCATTTACTAAAATGTATAGGGCACAAATGAGATTTTTCTTCAGGCAGGGTATCGTAAGTATAGACTGTGAGAATAGGAGGAAGGGTGTTAAACTCTGCTTAACTCAGAGTTTTCTTCACAAGTATGTTACTTATTAAATGCCTCAGATAACAAAAATCCATTCAACTTCACTGCTACTTGCAGCCATAAAAAAGTCAGTGGGGCCAAATGTAGCAATCAGATGTTGGATATCATTTGCTCCCTTTCCATATTTTCCTATTCAAACACGGTATGTCAGCAAAGGAGAATATGTTTGGATTTGTCTTAGTGGGAACAGAAAAAAACAAAGATTGTTTACATAGTGTTCTCAAAGAAAGACCACAGAGAATAAAATAATGAAAGCTAATAAGAAGGAAAACATAAACCTTTTTCTGATCTTAGCAGGAGCATAATTCTTAATGGAAATCAACCAAACCTATGTGATTTGCTGCTGACATGCTAAGTTATTCTGTCTCAGATCAGGAACTGACAAACCTCTCTTGCTTTTTTGACATTGGCAGGTTAAGCAGCTTCAGAATTTTTGATCATTTGTTTACAAGATATAAGCTGAAAACAATGCTTTTGAAAAAATGTCTTATTTGAAAGCCATGGCCAGCAATTGTAAAATATGTCATAAATTGGACATAATTGTTATTCTTTAGAGAACAAGGCTCCTAACTAATGAGGTAGGGGGCTTGTAACTACCTTGACAAGTGATCCTTAACCATGTTAATTAATAGGGGAGATGTTGTGCCCATGCAGATGAGAGACTCAGCAATCTTAATGTTAAAAAGAGATCATCAGCTTAAGAAATTAACTTTTTATCTTCGTATATGTCCATGAAGTTCTAAGTGATCTAAGAACAAGATCCTGAAATTTACTAAAATTAGTCTTTGATCCAGATAGAATCAAACCATAAAACTACAAATTTTGAAACAAATTTAACCAAACAAAAAAGTACATATGCACACAAAAGAATGAAAAGTTTTAAGTGTTTTTTCTTAAAAATGCAGCTTTCACGTCTCCTCTTTCTTAAAGCTGGAGATGACCTTAGTCTATCTATGTTCTTCCATAAATTTCAAGCAGCAGCAAAGAGAAAATAGTTCTTTGCTTTGGCTATTTATCTAGTGAAGTGTACTGTGGCACAGGGAAATGTATTCAAGAATGTTTTCATTTTCAATAATGTACTTTATTACTTTATTAGGCTGAGCTTCCTTGGAGATCTTTTCAAAGAAGACCCTTCCATAGATCCTATCTGCAGGACAGTTCCCCAGGAGTAACCAAGAAACCTATGAAGTTTGGGCTGTCACAGTTTTCTCTCAACCAACAAGATCACCAGTATAATCCAAAGATCAGAGATAGTATCAAGAAGAGAATTAGTGAGAAAGTTTTACTGTATGACAAGGAGAAAAAAGGATTAAATAATTAACACAAGTAAAAAATCTGGATAAATCTGGATAAAAATATGATTAAGAGTCCTGCCATTAATTAAAAGCTCTAACTCTGTAATAACAGGCTCATAAAGGCTTTTGTAAAATTCAGACCTACTATATAAAGACTTGGCTAGGTTTAACTACAAATACTGGAGCTGCTGACATGCAATAGGTTTGATTCATTTATGTCAGTCAGAGGGTAGGGAATTGAGGTGGGTAGTCTGACCTCTGAGGATTGGTGATGTGCTCTGGAGGAATTATCAGATATGGATCTTGTTGCAGCCCATCCTTTGTTCCCAGCACTTGGTCTCCAAGATGGGCCTTTCACATATGCACTAGTGCATGCACGCAGACCTCCCTGCCCCGTGCACATTCAGCGAGTCTCGCTGTATGTATGTACACATGCACATACACATACATTTTGTACACAGACACACATATAAATACCAGGCATTTTATGAGAAGAACAACACTAGACTAAATGAGCCTAAAAGCAAATCTTACATATTCAGACCTAAATTTAAGATGAAGTGGGCTGTTAGATTCCCTTTCATTTTTGGTAATATTTTGAAGATGAAATGAACTGCTGTTAAAGAAAAGAAGGTTATGACATCACCTTCTTGCTGTTAAGTAACTGTCTTCCTCTTCGCCTTCCCACATAATTTTATGGGCCAAACCACATTTTTAATGATGGAACTGAGAAAACTCATAATAAATGGGCTGTAGATCCTGGAAACTGGATCTACACTGGAAAATTCCTGGTGTATTGAAGTCTGGGAGCTTGTTTTGTATCAGTAGTAACAGTAATAGTAATAAACAGTAATAACAGTAATAACAATAACAGAAAATCTGTTTATTCCTCCAGCTGCTTTCAGATTGTCAGCTCCCACAGCAGCGTGCTCTTCTTTCTGTGTGACTGCAATGGTGAATTGCAGCAGTTGGATACTTTACAAACTCTTGATCATAGCTTGTATCAAAAAAGTGAGTGATGTATTTAATTTACTGCCATAGTCAGAGGACGAGACATTCTTCTGTGCTGGAAAAGGATAGTGGTGAGGCAGGGAGCTTCAAAACATACCGATATGTCTCTCTGTGCACTGGGCTGGGCAATACTAGTGAGTCAGAAGACTTGTGGGAGGACTTAGGGCAGGTAAACTTTTCCTCAAGTGGCTTTCTGGTTTCCCTGGAAACTTGATGTCAGTCCTTACATTCACTGATAGAGGCTGCAGTCGTCTATTGCAGGGGGCCTCCCTGCAATATTGCAAACGGGGCCACTGTGCAGCATTCCAGGCTTGGAGGACAAGGTCTTTCTTCATGTACTGTCTGTACAAGACTGATGGACCCTTCTGATGTGATACCATGTTTGGATCTGCCACTTGGCTATGGAGAGGATGGAGGCCTGCCTTGTACTCCTTGTGCTCCAGCAAGTATTTTGTAAGTGGCTCGAGCTTCAGAGTATGCTCTTCCAGCTTGCCTGATGTTAAATTTTGGGCAATTGAAAAACATTTTGTCCTCCTGAACCTCATCTCTGACTATCATTTTAACTGCTGAACCCTGCATCTGGCAAAACAAGCAGTGAAGCAAGCCAGAGGATAAGGCAGCAGCCATACAGGTTTCAGTGCAGTGCTTGTGACTGCCTGATGTTTAGCTAATTAAAAAAATCCTCTGGGTTGAATCAAAGAACTGTTGGCTGGCTACAGCTGCAGTATGTATCTCTGCTTGGAGACTGACAGATTCCTCCCCAGTATGACAGAACTAGCTTTACAGGCTGTTGATGGTGCTCCCTGGACTGCAGTGCGAGAAGTGCTGTTCTAGCTCACCAGTCAGTAATCTTTATTGCAATTTTATTTTTCTCTTTTGCCTGTAAAACTGGCATGTGGGAGCTCTACATGCTAACTCCTACTGCCTACTATCAGTCTGGAAACTAGAGATATTTGTATTTAGTTTTCATTAAAAGAATGATGGCAGTGCTTTAAGATTTTCTTCTACATGCTGATATTTTTAAGTATGTGTATGATAGCTACATTGCAAAAATCATTGATTTTACCTATGCTCAAAGCAAAAGCTGACAGATGTTAGTCCAATATCTTTTCTAACAATTAAAAAAAATTAACTGTCTACTTTCCTCTGTGTACCTCTGGACAGGAGTTCCACCTTTGTATTTTTCAGTCTATATCTTTAAGTGGGAAGATCTTGCTTATCCTTTAGGGACTGGATTGAGAATCAGAATTTAGATTTCTTATTCAGACTCATATTTCCCTTGTAATCTTCAGCAAGTTGCACAGTAAATTGCAGAAACAGCAGATGTAGAAGTGCTGAACTTCTAAGTATCTTTTCCTATTGTGAAGGTCTGGAGTGAAGTACTAAAGCTCTCTGTAAAGTACTGTAAAGTAATACCAAGTACATTAGGCACTCTGTAACAGATTTCAAAATAATATTCTAAGCAAAACCAGTGCTGTCAGCATATTTCTGCCTGGACACAGCCAACAGGAAAAGTGAAGAGCAAGGGAGTACTATGAATCTTTGTCTGCTCCATATCAGGAACGTGAAATCCTTTCCATGTGCAACCTTTCTTTCAAAAACACACAGGTGTTGAAAGGAGGGAACATGCCCTTTTCTCTTATATGATATTCTTGTATTACAGGTCTGACAAAAATGAGTTATTCCTCAGTTAAGGGAATTAAAGCCTCTTTAGATAGAGTGCCATAGGTATGGATGTTATCCACATCACTTGTTGAAGATGTGCAACTGTATTGAAGGTGCAAAGGGGGACTTTTTTGAAGGTGGGAGCTAGCTTTCAGTGCATGATGAAATTTAAGTGTTTGTGTCATGTCACAGTTTCAAAGTCAATTTTCTGTTGCCTTTAAAAGCTCTGCCCCTCACTATTAGAAATAAAGCAGCATCAATGCTTTCCACTCCTATCCTTTCACTGACCTGTTTCTAAAAGAAAGCATAGCTGGGGTTTGTCCCTGACATGTGAGTGGTGCAATGAATGCAGATATTGGAGCAGTGCATCTCATTTATAAATATGGATCATTCTTGAGTGTGAAATGAATTTAGAACTGTCCATACCTGTGAGATATGCTTCCAGGTAGACTTATGGATTTGATACTGTGGAGATTTCAAAATTGAAAAGTCAGACAGTGTTGGAGCTAGGTAGAAAAAGTCTGCAACTAAGCAAAGCTTTTAGGATTATCTTGGTTCTAGGTGTCAAACCACTGCTATAATTGTGCTTTCAAATTCTCAGCTACCTGATGGATACTATGCTTTTGATTATGAATGGCAAAAAACCACAGAACACGAGTACATATACTTCTATGATTAAAAAATGTACTTTTAAGACTTGTAATTCACATGCATATGTACTTATCAAGAAATTAGAATTGGCAGATATATCTGTAACCAACACCAGTTCTTGGCACTGAACCATGATTAATTATAGTTACAGTAACTAACAGAACAAAACTGCACTGGCTAAAGAGGTCATCATGGTAACATAACAACAGCAGTAACAACAACCACCATAATAATAACAACAACAATAAAATGTTACTGCATTAGTTGAAGCTTAAATACTCTCTACATTGTACTTGCATTAAAATAGCTAATAAAATTCAAGATCCCTGACTTTATTGCAGTCTACTTTGCTAACGCTTCTACACTATGTATATAAAGTAAGCATTGTACTGTTTGTTACTTATTAGGTCCTATGAGGAATTTGCATTTTTCAAGAGCAAGACTTAAAGCACTGTCTGATAATTAGCTAACTGTAATTGATTTTGAAACATATTGAACACATATATCCTTCTTCTTGTGTTCAGTTGATGGTCTTTTGTCCTGTTCCTCTGAATGATGCTTACTGGCACTGGCAGCTGCCCAAGTGCATTTGCAGCTGCTGTTGCATCAGCTACTGTGATAGCCTGTATAATATTTCTTTTGCACTATATACAACAAAATAAAAAGAAAAATAGACTCAGAATGATTTTATACATAGCCCTATCACTAACCTGTCTGACAAATATTATAATGAAGATGCATAACTTCACGTGGTCTGTGTATCTTATTTGTTCAGTTTAGATTGGATTCAGGGAGGATCAAGTGCACCATCTGTAAACTTGCATATGACATCAAGTTGGGCCTCTGTACTCAGCACTGGTGAGGCTGCACCTTGAATACTGTGTTCAGTTTTGCTCCCCTCACTGCAAGAAAGGCATTGAGGTGCTGATGCATGTCCAAAGAGCAGTGAAGCAGTGAAGATTCTAGAGCATATGTCTTATGACGAGCGGCAGAGGGAACTGGGGTTATTAAGTCTGGAGAAAAGGAGGCTGAGGGGAGACCTTATCATTCTCTACAACTACCTGAAAGGAGGCTGTAGTGAGTTGAGTGTCAGTCTGTCTCCCAAGTAACAAGAGAAGAAACAAGAGGAAATGGCCTCAAGTTGTGCCAGGGGAGGGTTAGACTGCATATTAGGAAAATTTTCTTCACAAAAAAGGTTGTCAAGCATTGGAATAGGCTGCCCAAGGAAGCGGTTGAGTCACCATCCTTGAAGGTATTTAAAAGACATGTGGATGTGGTGCTTAGGGACATGGTTTTATTGTTGGACTTGGCAGTGTTAAGACTGCCAAGTTAGACTTGATGATCTTAAAGGTCTTTTCCAACCTAAAGGATTCTGTGGTTCTATGATTGGCTTAGGAACTGATTGACACTTATCCAACCTTTTAAAATGTGTGACAAGCTGGAAAATCCATGCTATTGTATTTTGGGAGCTTTTTAATGATTTTTGGTTTTGAATAAACAGTATCTCCTGCTATTCCAAAACCTCTCAGGTCAATATTGATAGTATCGTATTTAAAGGCTTTATATGTTTTCCTACAGAAACTGCTATTTTGTCTATTGGTATTCATTCTAGACTAAAGAGCTACTACAAAGGAGAGCAAGTATACAAATGTAGGTCATATACAACATAGGACTCTTTAAATGGGAGAGCTCTAGAATACAACCAGTGGAGTACTTGTTATTTCATAGAATTGTTGTAGAATGTTTTAGGTTGGAAGGGACCGTAGAGCTCATCTAGTTCTAATCCCCTCACCATGGGGTTTTTGCCTAACCTGGTCCTTGGCTGCTTGGACAATTTCTCTGTATTCTTCCTGCGCTACCTGTCCTTGTTTCCAGCCTCTGTAGGCCTCCTTTTAGCTTTTGAGTGTGTCCAGAAGCTCCTGATTCATGCAGGCCTCTTAGCTTTTTTTGCATGAATTCTTTTTTTGGTATGCATCACTCCTGAACTTGGAGGAGTTTATCCTTGAATACAAACCAGCTTTCTTGGGCCCCTCTCCCCTCCAGTGTTTTATGCCGTGGGAGCCTACCAATCAGATCCCTGAGGAGGCCAAAGTCTGTTCTCCTGAAGTCCAGGGCCGTGAGCTTGCTGTGCACCTTCCTCCCTGCCCTAAGGATCTTGAACTCCCTGCGGCCCCATGCAAATTTGCAAAATAATAATCACAGAAGTACAGACAACCGGCTCAACTGTAGCAAACGGAATTAAATTTCTTTCAGGTCATTTAGACCTTCACTATTATTTCCTCATGGTCTTGTGCTTAAGTGTTATGTGCAGCTGAAAGCAAAGGGGACAAACTTTGATGCTGTATCAGTCACAGGTTTTAGCATCGTTCATTTTATGTCAGTGATGACAATACTGTCAAAATACTGATGACAAAGCTGTGTGTTGTGCACACAGCTTACTGGTAGGGGTTGTTTTGCAGCAATCTTCTGTTTCATTCAAAGATCAGTAAGCTACTGATGTCAACAGGAGTTGCTGTCTCCTAAAAGAGGAAATTTAAAACTTATTTAATTTCTTTATTTGTTCTGGTTTTAATATGCATTTAAAGTTCACTGTGATGTTTATAACAAGGTCTTATGAGTCACAAGGTTATGTCAAAACAGCACTGGAAATCTAAAAGTTCTAAGTAGTAAAAACAAAACAAAATTAAAAAATTTTCTCAGGTACACTGAAGCAAATGAACTCCTGCTTAAACTGTCTGGGGAGAATATAACAGTGTTCTGATGTTTAAGGAATCAACACAAATAAAGGAAACACTAACATATGAAACCATCGAAACGTATACCATCAAGCAGTCCGGGTTTCCTCTTTTTCAATACTTCATTTGTTAATTATAGTCTATGGACTGCCACATATGCAAAGTAATCTCTGAAACACATAGATATATAAAAGCAAGATTTTTCTGCTGTCCTAAAACTGTACAAAATCAGTCAGAACCTATCCTGTCAACATCCACAGGTAGAACTTAAGATGCTCATGAATTGCTAGGAATGAATGGGCCGATGCATCTGTGTAAAAGTTACTATCTTTGCTAATAAATACTGTTCTCCCTGTGTTCCCTGTCTTTTTTTGTGTGTGTGTTTTGAAGTCTCTCTTTTTTTTTTTCAAATTTGTAGCAATCTTTTTTTTTTTTTCAAACAAAAGATAAATATGGAATGGCAAAGGGAAGAGGAAGGTCTGAGACTACTTCAATTTTCATGGAAATATGTGAAACGAGCTATAGGAGAGAACAAACTAATACTTAAATAATTTTTTTCTTCAATTGTGTGAATAAATCCAAGTGCTATCTCAAAAAAATGAAAAAGTCATGAACTGATTTCTAGTGAATGCTTTCTTCCTCAAATTACAGCAGTATCTTCTAAAGCAAGTTTTTCCTACTTGTCATATAATGACTTTTCTTTTTAAGGTCCAAAGTCTACCAGCTTCATTCATCAATCAGATCTACCTTATGATCAGCTGATAATTAGGAAAGTCCTAATTATTACTGGGGAGAAGCTGTCTAGTGGGCTTCTACAATTGGTTTGGAATGCAAACAGGTATGCCTACTATGCAGACTTAATTATACTGTCATCTTACTTTACAGGGTAATAAACTGTCTTAAATGAAAGGCCTAGGTGAGTGACTGATATTCTAGGTGAGTGACATGGGCAGCAGAATCAACATTGTTCTATCTTATGCAATATTACAAAATTTATATTTTTCATAGAAATAAAGACTTCTGAGGTACTCGAGAAAGAAAAATCAGATGTTTAGTGTTTTCTGAAGACCATTCAGCTGGATCGCTGGCATGAAGTAAAATCTCCATTCTGAGTCTCTAAGTTACCTAATTATACCCTGTTGACTCTCAGTGGTGTTGCAACTGCATTTTTTCCTTCCTCATATTGTGATGCCTGTTACAACTGAAGAACCTAAGCTGCCATTTGTTCCAAAGGTGAAGTCAGTCTATGTGCAACATTTAGGTTTCTGCAAAACTTGGTTTTGCAGAAGTAGAGGAAATAAGTAGCAAAAAGTTGTGGGTTTGTCTTTGCATTTTTTAAGAAAAGGTTTTACTGTTTGCCTCTGTTGCCTGGAATAGTCCACATATTAGTTTATTAGTTTACTAGAATCTGTGTCACTAGTCAATTGCTATTTCAGTGTGGAAGATGAAATATGTTTAAGGAAACAATTTCCTTCTTCCTAGACAGCTCCCCCTTCCCCTATCCCCCCATTGGTCTATATTTTGGGTCAGACAGCTCTAGATTTCAATTAGAATTTATATAGAGCTCCAGAGTTAGTAGATTAATTCCTCTTTATTTTAAAAAACTCTTGTAAAAACCCCTTTTGCTGATGAAAAGAGAAATATTGAATTATAGGAAAGACTGGCTTAGAAATTTTTTCCAAACACATTCAAAGTGTGTGGGCATATCATTTACATTTTTTTTTTTTTTTTCATTTATTCTGAGTGATTTTGACATTCAGTAGGTGTTTGAATGATACTCATATAGAATTCAGCATCCTTCAGGACTGCTAGACATTGTATGTCCATGGTATGCATGTTACTAATCACCTCTGAACATCAGCCTCTCTGGCAGACAAACAGTTAGCTTTGCTGTCTGAAATAGGATATATATCTTGGTTTTGCACAATAAGAGTTGTCCCATGAGCATTATCTAATATGGTAAGTGTATGCTTTTCTAGTTGTTTAAATACATATTTAGTTCAGACTACACATGTGGTTTTAACCCTCTCAGCATTTTCTTGAAATATCTAGAGGCATGACATTTGTTAGAATGGAATTTCAACAAGAAAAGGATCTTATCTATGTGTGTTTTCTTATGTAACCTTTTGTAGAAGCTGACAAAGTAAATGAACAGGTTTTCAAAACTTGGAAAAAAATATTCAATATATATTACTGTAGGATGTAGAAAAGCCTCTGTGTGTTTTTTGTTTGCAAACACAAACAAAAATCTAAGATTGCACACCCATTTCTGTGTGATCAGAAATAGAATTCTGATCTTTCAGAAGACAGAAATGATTAGTGTGTCTTTATTAAAAAAGAACTTTTTGCAGTATGTGTCATGGGGAGTCGAGAGGTAGTCTACATGGTTTTTTCTTATTTGACACTCTAAGGAAACAAGACCAGGAGGGCTTGTCCATTAACACTGCTATGCATGATCTTTACAACAGTATTTAGATTCCTACAGAAGGCAGCATGTTAAGATACCTTAAAAAAGGAAAAGCCTGCAATCTGATTTTTTTTTCTACTGTATGTTGAATAAAGTTTATGGTGTTAAACAACGTCTGGAAAACACCACTCAATCCAAAATAGTTTTTTAAAAGGAGATTTTCAGCCTAAATTATTGAAAATGTTAGTGTATAGTTTCCATGACAATTTATATTTTATAACAGAGACCAAAGTTCTGTAGAGTAACTGACTGACTCACTGAAAACTTTGGATTTTTGCTGGGTTGCTGGCTGTGAGGGTAAGTGATATAAAAGAATATGTGCAATTGGACAATGCAGCAATGGATCAAAGAAGGTAAGTGTGTGTTTAGGCCAACAGAAGGTAAATAAATGTACAATTACACTGCAGACATTTTTGATTTGTTTATCTGCTTTGTTAGTAACTCTGATGGACAGTAGGATAGTAGAGCCCTTATATTGAAACTTGACCTTTAAAAAAGTGGCAGAAACCTGATTTTGGTAGAAATAATTAGTCAAATAAATAAACGGAGAAATGTACCAACCTTTCTGATCATTGCTCTCAATATTGCAGGAATGCAACTGTAGTCACACTATAATCTGAGATAAGTAGCATTCCTCCATAGTGAATCAAGGGAAAGGAGCTTTTATAGAAAAAATTGCAGACCGATACGTTGGAGGAGCTTGAAGGATCAAAAAAAAAAAAAAAGGTAGGCCAGATGGTTATTGTAGGTTTGCTGAACTGACAGATGATTAATGCTTTTAGCAAGATGTAGGGAGTGTGGATATACAAAACACCCTTTAGCTCCTGGTGTACTATCCTGTATGTGCCAGGATAGCTACAACGGGCAGCCCCAAAGCTGCCACATTTTGCTTTTTGTGGTTGTCTTTATCTTTATGGAATCATAGAATGCTTTGAGTTGGAAGAGACCTTAAAGGTCATCTTGTTCCAATCCCCCTGCCATGGCCAGGGTCACCTCCCACTAGACCAGATTGCTCAAAGACACCCATCCAACCTGCCCTTGAACACTTCCAGGGAAGGGTGCACCCACAACTTCTCTGGGCAACCTGTTCCAGTGTCTCACCACCCTCACAGTAAAGAATTTCTTCCTAATATCTAATCTAAATCTACCCTCTTTCAGTTGAAAACCTTTACCTCTCGTTCTATCGCTACACTCCCTGATAAAGAGTCCCTCCCGATCTTTCCTGTATACCCCCTTTAGGTACTGGAAGACAGCTATAAGGTCTGTCTGGAGCCTTCTCTTCACCAGGCTGAACAATTGCAACTCTCTCAGCATGTCTTCATAGGAGAAGTGCTCCAGCCTTCTGGTCATTTTCCTGGACCTCCTCTGGACCTGCTCCAACAGGCCCAAGTCCTTCTTATGTTGGAGGCCCCAGAACTGGATGTGGTACTCCAGGTGGGCTCTCACAAGAGCAGAGTAGAAGGGCAGAATCACCTCCCTCAACCTGTGTTGCCTACACTGCTTTTGATGCAGCCCAGGATATGTTTGGTTTTCTGGGCTACAAGTGCACATTGCCAGCTCATGTTGAGCTTCTCATCAACCAACACCCCCAAGTCCCTTTCCTCAGGGCTGCTCTCAATCCATTCTCTGTCCTGTTTGTATTTGTGCTTGGATTTGCCGTGACCCAGGTGCAGCACCTTGCGCTCAGCCTGGTTGAACTTCATGAAGTTTGCATGAGCCCACCTCTCAAACCTGCCCAGGGCCTTCTGGATGGTATCCCTTCCCTCCAGCGTGTTGACTGTGCCACACGGCTTGGTGTCATTGGCAAACTTGCTGTGGGTGCACTCAATCCCACTGTCTATAAACAGCACTGGTTCTAGTACTGACGCCTGAGGAATGCCACTCATCACTGCTAGCCACTTGGACATCGAGCTGTTGACTGCAACTTTTTGAGTTTGATTATCCAACTAATTCCTTATCCACTCAGTGGTCCATCCATCAAATCCATGTGTCTCCAATTTAGAGACCAGGATGTCATGCGGGACGGTGCAACAAAGATGTAACCGCGTCATAGAAGGCCACCAAATTTGTCAGGCATGACTTGCCCTTGGAGAAATCATGTTGTCATGCTGTCGCTGATCACTTCCTTATTTTCATGTGCCTTGGTAGAGTTTCTAGGAAGATTTGCTCCATAATCTTGCCAAACACAGAGATGAGCCTGACTAGCCTGTAAGTCGCCAGGTCTTGCTTTTTTCCCTTTTTGAAAATCGGGCTTATGTTTCCCCTTTTCCAGTCAGAGGGAACTTCACCAGATGATCACAACTTGTCAGATATGATGGATAGTGGCTTAGCAACTTCATCTGCCAGTTCCCTCAGGATACACCATGTATCTCGTCGGGTCCCATGGATTAGTGCATCTTAGACGGTCTCGAACCTGATCTTCTGCTACAGTGGGCAGTTCTTCATTCCCCCAGTCCCTTCATTTGCCTTCTACAATTTGGGTGGTGTGGTTAGAGCACTTGCTGGTGAAGACAAGCAAAAAAGTCATTGAGTACCTTAACCTTCTCCATATCCCAGGTAACCACGGCTCCTGTTTCCTTCTGGAGAGGGCCCAATTGTCTACTCAGACAATTTCTCTGTATTCCTCCCAGGCTAACCTGTCCTTGCTTCCAGCCTCTGTAGCCTTCCTTTTTGTGTTTGAGTTTGTCCAAGAGCTCCCTGTTCATCCATGTAGGCCTCCTGGCTTTTTTGCCTGAGTTCTTTCTTGCGATGCATTGCTCCTGAGCTTGGAGATGTTATCCTTGAATACTTAACCAGCTTTCTTGGACCCCTCCTCCCTCTGGGACTTTATCCCATGGTACTCTACCAATCAGATCTCTAAAGAGGCCAAAGTCTGCTCTCCTGAAGTCCAGGGTAGTGAGCATGCTGTGTACCCTACTCGTAGCCCTGAGGATCTTGAACTCCACTGTTCCATGATCCCTGCAGCCAAGGCTGCCCTTGAGCTTCACATCCTCCCCCAACCCCTCCTTGTTGGTGAGAACAAGGTCTAGTACAGCACCTCTCTCCATTGGCTCCTCTGTCACTTGAAGTAGTAAGTTATCATCAATGTGTTCCAGAAACCTCCTGGATTGCTTATGCCTTTCTATGTTATGCCTCCAACAGATAGTGGGGTGATTGAAGTCCCTCATGAGGACCAGGGCATGTGAACATGAGGTTGCTCCTATCTGTCTGTAGAAGACTTCACCTGATCAGTCTTCGTGGTGAGGTGGCCTGTAGCAGATCCCCACCATAATGTCACCTTTCCCTGCTTTCCCTTTAATCCTGACCCACCTTTTGTCCACCAATTGGCTTGCTAGAACCTGATTTAGCTGGATATTTTTATACTGTATACAGAGAAGAGGCATCTTTCTAACAGTATTTAGGCGGCTGGAAATGCAAATACCTGTATAACTGGCATTTGTAGAATTCCATAAGCTCACGGTAGTTAGTGAAGTATTACACAAAATATTGTGTGCTTCAAAAAGTTCCCACTTGAGTTTCTAGAGAGACAGAAACAACAAGCAAGGAACAAATTCTACAACTTGTTTCACTGGCTGATTATTGTGATGATGGTTCTTTTTCTGGAGACTTTCTCAAAAAAAAAAAAAAAGCTTATGGAAACGTGTAAGAAATGACAGAATTACATTATTTCAAAATTCTGCATTTTAAGGAGTCTCCATAATGTGTGTGTATTGATTAAGACTTTCACAGTTATGCATTTAAAAAAAAGACACTTTCTTCCCATGTGGTATTATTGACATCGTTGTGGCCTTCCAGAAATCTCTCCTTCACAACCAGTTGATGCGTCTTTGCTTTCTTTTTTCTTAATTGTTAAATTATATTAACACAGAAACAGCAACATATCTTCAGTTTTTAAAAAGCTGAGTAAGTAAAGGAAAAGACTCCAAAGATGACGCAAAGAAAGGAGGTTAAACTCTGCTGCTTTGTTGAGATTGGCTAAGAGCTATATTTGCAAGTCACTTGAAGTCCCAATTACAAAAAATGCTCGTGGAAATATTTTCCACAATACTCCTACGACTCTAGATATTGCCTTTTTTATAATGTCAAGTGTACAAATTATTATGCCAAAGGCCCAGGCTGCAAAGTGAAAATGAGGCCAAGTTCAACCTTGTTCAACTGTTTGCAGCTTGTGTAACTTCAGTGTTTAAAATAAATTATGATCATTATGCATTTTATATCAAAAATCTCTCAAAGTAAAACGTTTCAATATCAACAGTAATTCTTCAGACTCTGAAAATGGCTTATTTTTGTTTTCCTGAATAGCAAAATAGTTCAGCTGGGGGAAGGCTGTTTGAAATGCCAGAATCCCAAACCAGCCTTATGAAATGAATGCCAGCCCTTCAGAGCTGTTTGGCTTGTGCCAGTTCTGAGGCTAGGTGTTCTCACAGTCTGAGGACTGAAGGGATTTATCATTTCCATGAAAACATCTCAGAATGTTTCAAAACGCTCTCTAACAGAGGTCTCTTATTTACCCTGAAGTGCTTTAATTGTACTTGGAATTTAAAATTATCCTACTTCAACAGAAAGAGCACAGCTTAATGAATAACAATATGCCTCAGTAAAATTCCAGGTTCTCTACAGTATCAGGTGGATGGGACCTATGGAATAGTATCTCTGATATCAGTGATACAGCAGGGAAGAAGATAAAAATAGTTTATCATTTGGGGTATAACAGCACTCAGCTTTCTTTAGCTAAGTGTTTTTCCACATATTCAGACCTTGAAACACTATCAAACAAGGACTTCATTTTCTAAAACCACAGTATGATGTAGCAGTAGTGGAGAGTGTATTTTATAGCATAATTAGATGAAAACACTCTAAAATAAGATTGAATTTAAGTTTTTATCTCTATAAGAATTTTACAATCCCTGCATAATTTTTTAAATGTCTTATTTATCTTTTTTTCCAATTTTTCTTTTTCATTCAACTGATGATTCTTTCTTTCCCTTTTAAGTTCTTCTTTCAGACTATCATAGAAAAGGTGCATTGGCACAGGGCAAACTCAGTTTACCTCAAGGTGCTTTGAACATCAGGGCCAGTTGCCATATGCACAGCTCTAGCCAATCATCAGATCAAATTTAATGGACTATTTCAGATTCTCTACACTTAGTATTGGCATGAGTTTTCTAAGGAAAGTCTGATATTAGGTTCTATCTCTGATTTCTCAGGCAGAGCTGTAGGCTGAAATACCTACTGTATTGCAAGTCACTGGTGTAGGTTTTTGATGCCTGTTGTTTATGAGTTTTTTTAATACATCTGAATATAGTTTAGGTGCAGGGGAACTATTATCCTTACTCCATTAATTCTACAGTACTAGTGTGGAATGGGATGTTTCTTGTATAACGGGAGAACCTCTCCATTTGCTTACAATTTAATTAATGTGAACCTTGCATTAGGCTTACCACCCAAGCTGTAAAGATTGCTTTCACTATGCTCCCACAGGGCCGAGAACTGAGAACCCAGCTTTTTTTTTCTCTAGAAAGGATTAAAAAAAAAAGTAAAAAAACTGAGCGCAATGATCTATTGAGCTGTATTGTTTAAATTTATATATGTATCGATTAATTTGTTTTAGATGAAGGGGTAAGTCTACATGTGCAGGGAGAGGCAGGTGTATGTTGAATCTGACATACCAAGAGATCATACTGCACATTGCTACCAGCTGCACATGACCCAGCTGGCTTTCATCAGGAAGGCACATGGCTTCGTTAAAAGGAGTCAGCATGCATTTGTCTGGAATAATGTAGCCACATGGCTTTCAGATCTGGATGTCATGCTGCTGGATTTTGCCTGTATCTGCATGATCCAACAGGAAGTGCAAACATACAGAGAAACTTATCAGTCCTACTCTTATGAAGCACTTAATGAATGCAGCATCTCGGATATACATGAGTGTTAAGGTAAGGGACATGTCTCTCCCTGAGGGATCTTTCAGTCTAACTGGCTCAAGCCATGGGACCTGATGGGATTCATCCACGGGTCCTGAGGGAACTGGTGGATGATGTTACCAAGCCACTGTCCATCATATTTGAGAAGTCTTGGCAGTCTGGTGAAGTTTCCACTGACTGGAAAATGCTAAACATAACCCTCATTTTTAAAAAGGGAAAAGAAGAGGACCCGGGGAACTACAGGCCAGTCAGTCTTGTCTCTGTGCCTGGCAAGATTATGGATCAGGTCCTCCTGGAAACTCTGTCAAGGCACATGGAAAATAAAGAGATAATTGGTGAATGCCCACATGGCTTTACTAAGGGGAAATCATGCCTGATCAATTTGGTGGCCTCCTATGATGACGTTACAGCATCAGTGAATAAAGGGAAAGCAACAGACACCGTCTACCTGGATTTGAGCAAAACATTTGACACTGTCCCGCATAATATCCTTGTCTCTAAATTGGAGAGACATGGATTTGACAGATGGACCACTGAGTGGATAAAGAATTGGCTGGATAATCAAACTCAAAAAGTTGCAGTCAACGGCTCAATGTCCAAGTGGCTAGCAGTGACGAGCCTTGTTCTTCAGGGGGTGGTACTAGGACCGGTAATATTTAACATCTTTGTTGGTGATATGAATGTTGGGATTGAATTCACCCTCAGCAAGTTTGCCAATAACACCAAGCTGTGTTTTCCCTCAATAAGCTGGAGGGAGGGGATGCCATCCAGAGGGACCTTGACAAGCTTGAGAAGTGGGTCCATGCAAACGTCATGAAGTTCAACCAGGCCAAGTGCAGGATCCTGCGTGTGGATCAGGGCAATCCCAAACACAAATTCAGATTGGGCAGAGAATTGACTGAGAGCATCCCTACAGGGAAGGAATTGGGAGTACTGCTGGATGAAAAGTTGGACATGAGCTGGCAATGTGTGTTTGTAGCCTAAAAAGCCAAATGTATCCTGGGCTGCATCTAAAGAATTGTAGGCCAGCAGGTTGAGAGATGTGATTCTGCCCCTCTATTCTGCTCTTATGAGACCCTGCCTGGAGTACTGCATCCAAATCTGGAGCCCCCAACACAGGAAGGATATGGACCTGTTGGAATGAGTCCAGAGGAGGCCATGAAGATAATGGCTGGGACACTTCTCCTATGAAGACAGGATGGGAGAGTTGAGGTTATTCAGCCTGGAGAAGAGAAGGCTCCAGGCAGACCTTATAGCAGCCTTCCGGTACCTAAACGGTGCCTATAAGAAAGCTGGAGAGGGACTTTTTACAAGGCCATGTAGCAATAGGAGGAGGTGCAATGGTTTTAAATTGAAAAAGGGTAGATTTAGATTAGGTATTAGGAAGAAATTCTTTACTGTGAGGGTGGTGAGACACTGGAACAGGTTGCCCAGAGAAGGTGTGGATGCCCCTTCCCTGGAAGTGTTCAAGGCCAGGTTGGATGGGGCTTTGAGCAACCTGGTCTAGTGGGAGGTTACCCTGGACATGGCAGAGGGGGTTGGAACAAGATAATCTTTAAGGTCCCTTCCAACCTAAACCATTCTATCATTCTATGAATCTATTAATTATTTTTCAAACTGATTTCAGTCACCTTTTGTGATGTCTGCATTTTCTATGCTTCAGGAACAGACCTCCATGTAGCAGACCTCCACTGTAGTGTCACCTGGCCCTGCATTCCGTTTAATCTTGACCCACAAGCTCTCTGTCGGCTCTTCATCCATCCCCACGTGGAGCTCAATGCACTCCAGCTGTTCATTGATATAGAGGGCAACACCCCCTCCTCATCTCCCCTGCCTGTTCTTACTGAAGAGCCTGCATCCCTCCTTTCCACCACTGCAGTCATAGGAGCCATCCCACCATGTCTCCATGATGTCTAGTTTAAAGCTCTGAATGAGCCCCACTAGCTCATGGGTGAAGACCCTCTTCCCCCTTTCAGAAGGATGAACATCGAATACCAGCACGCCTGGTACCATGTTGGCCACCCTATTGTCAAAAAAAACAGAATTGTGGTGGTAAGACTAGCCAGAACCATATATCGACAGACTGAGCACATCTGCTTCTTTCAGAGTTGCTGCTTACAACTGGAAGAGAAGATAACATGCACCCTACATTCCCTTATTAACCTTCCTAAGGCCCAGAAGCCTCTTTTAATTACCCTTGGGCTACGTGTTGCCACTTCATCACCACCCATGTGGAAGAGCAACTGTGGGTAATATATATAGTAATATATAGTCCAAGGGCTATATACCAGACATTTTCTCACAGTCCTGTTTCTACCTGATTCTGCCTAATTCTTCCCATGATCTTCACTGCAAATTCCTTCAGTCCTCTTGCTCCTGCCAATTCACTCCTCAAGTGTAACAGAAAATGAGCAAGTTCTCAGGCTCAGCTCATCCTTCAGCATAAAAAATCTGAAAAAATCTTTATGTTTTCAGCATAAAAATCTCTTAGAGGAGCTAAGCAAGGTCATACAGTCACAGTTCAATTTTCAACTGAAGGAAATATATATTTTTCCCTGATCTCGTGTTCTACAGAAGAGCTTGATAATCTAACTATTGTTCTGATTGGTAGCAAAAACAAAAATAATGAAACATTGGTTTTTTCTCAAATTCTCAAATTCTTCAACTGGTCTGCTCTAGATTTCTGATTTGTCTTCATCTGTCCTCCAGAAAAACAAACTTTCTCTTAAATTATTTTTTTTCTTAACAAAAGTATGGTGACTTTTCCATCAGTTCCCCACTACCTTTGATTTCTCCAACAAACAAAGACCTAAAATCCCAGGCAGGCTGACAACTAGGTAGTCACTTTTGCAAATGCCTACGTATCTGAGCAAAAGAGGATTTTTTTGTTACAGTTTAACTCAACTTCCTTTCCAGCCTTCAAGACATCATTCTTCATAACTGCAGATCATCTTCTGGTAATACCTATTCAAACATAGCATGATGGCAAGCAAGCTTTGCTTTTCAGTTTCTACTTTGCTGTAACTATGCCGCATGCATTCATTCTTAAAGTTTAACACTTGATGTGAGCTGCTGAAAGCTCTGCATTTCCACTTCCACAAAAATTTTTAACACTCATTGTCGACTGGAATACATATACTAAAATTAAAACCACATATCAACAAGCTTCTAAAAAATGAAAAATTTCAGTACATTTATTTTGCATACTACATTAATGTTTTTAATGTTACATCTCACTAAGCAAGATTTCACCTTTGACCTTAAGGTATTTTCCTTTCTTAAAGTAATAATAATAACCCAAATAACTACGTGCCATTACAGCAAATATTCTGGCTAGCTGTTATATGTATAGCTAAGGAGATAAAAAATTCCCACAACATCATTGTTCCTTGCCCTAACTAACACCTTTGAAAAGAAGCTGATAATGACAAGTTTATGATCCCATTCTGTGCTCCTCAGCACAGCTGGCTGGGTATGCACCATGGGCTAGTCTGTATCCTCCAGTGTGGTGAGGTATTGATCCAGAGGCGACTCCCTCCCAGGTGATCAGATTTCCTTCCACATATGCCAAAACCTGAATATGAAATATGCCTCCTGAATTCCTTCTAGTATAACTGAGAGAATTCAGACAGAATTAAAATTACTTCAAAATTAAAAGCATCTTATACCTTTTTATACTCCATGAAAACATGACACAAAGGGACATGTAATCAGATTCAGGGGGAAAGGGGTGAAATCAAACTCATGATTAATCCATTAGAGTTTTTCACTATAGGTAATAAATGAGACATTTCTAGAGTAACTGAATAATTTGTACATTCTCACAGTAGGTCAGACACATGTAGCAGAAGCTGGTTTTGTAACTGTGACACACTAAGGGAAATTCAGTGACTCAGTGTCCAGTAATTTTTATTTCCACCTTGATGGTATCCTCTTGGAATACAGACAGGCAAATCTTATCATACAAATCACATAGAAACCCTTGTTACATAAAGGTTTTTATTTTCTTACATTAGCTATATTTTTTGTGTAAACCTGAATCTCATAATAAACAACACAGGACTTTTTATTGGTTTTAAAAACTCAGATTAACTTTGTACCCAAAGTCACTTTAATTAGTGATACATCCCTGTGCCAGTAAAGAAGTGAAAGCAGGAATTCAGCATTTTCTAAGCAGAAAAACCATAACCTTTGAAATAGAATAATAAATATCAGTATTAATTTATATAGACTATTACCCAAGGAAGGTAATACTGAACACTGAAGGAATACACTGAATACACTGAAGAGCCTGCATCCCTCCTTTCCACCACTGCAGTCATAGGAGCCATCCCACCATGTCTCCATGATGCTAATGAGATCATAGCTTTGGCAGGAGACGCACATCCCTAACTCCTCTTGTTTGTTCCCCATGCACGAAATGAAGGAAAAGTTTTCTGAAAAGGGCAAACACTATTTGCTTAAAAGTATACTTCCCTATCCGGGGAAGTATATCCATCTAAAATTAGATGGATACAGTAAAAGAAAAAAGGGAAAGAAACTGGAGAAAGATTTGGCCAGAATTGAATGAAAAAGAAACACAGGAAATCTCTGTACTGTCATGCCTGTAGATTTAACTCTGTTAAACTCTTTCTAAGAGTCATGTAAAATCAGTCTGCACAATATTCAATATAATGTTGATTAGAAGTTTAAAAGCCATAGACATATGCCACTGGATTCTTAATTATAGTGGTCTAATCTGAGCATAACTTTGTTGACTATAAAGGCTTCGTATCTGTGGAACAAAGATCTACAATACATCTTCAAATATAACATGTTATAAAGCATTAGAGAATCCATTTCATCTTCCTAAATGATAAGGAAGCTTTCACAGGGGAAGCTTCCTAAATGATAAGGAAGCTTTCACAGGATGTAGCGACTAATTTTCTACGCCTCAGACTTGTAACTGAAGAATTACAGCTAAGGTAAAACATAAAATTTTAAAAAAGGAAAACCAGATAAAATTAAAAAAACAACCTGCCTATGTGATACTATCTTTCAACTGCTCATTTTGTTCTCTAAGGTAGTGTTGTGGTTTAACCCAAGCCAGCAATTAAGACCATGCAACCTCTCACTTGCTCACCCTCACTTGCCCCCAAGAAGAGAAGGGAGAAGAGAGAGTAAAAGAGAGGAAAAGGAAAAAGAACCTCATTGGTTGAGAGAAAGACAGTTTAACAGAACAATAATGGAAAAGGAAAACAACACTATTATTATTATTGTGATGGTAAAATAATATACAAGAAACAAGTCACTTTCACCACCCGGTGAATTTGTTGCCCAGCCCAACCCGAGCAGAGATCATGGAATTTCTACCCCCAGCCAACTACGATTTATACACTGAACATGACATCTAAGGTATGGAGTATTCCATTGGCCATTCCGTTTTTCTATGGAATGGCCAGTGCTCCTACCTATGGAATCGTCTATGCTCCTTCTCAACTTCCATGGAAAGATGAAAAAAGTCCTTGACTGGTATAACTATTACTTAGCAACAATTAAAGCAATATGCATTATTGACTTTCCTTTCATACAAAATCTGAAAACAGAGCAACCACTAGAGAGAAAATTAACTCTGTCTCAGCTGAAACCAGGACAGGTAGATTAATACCTACCCTTCGCGGTGATTTAACTGCATTCTGATGCCATTCTGTACAACAGGGAGCACAGGGAAGAGCTCTCTTCCTAAAGATGTGATGCTTGTCCTTACCTCTGTACAGACATAGATTTTGTCAGTCAGACATACTATGAACGCTTATAGTTCTGATTCCTTTCAAAATATAGAGGATATTCACCATGGATCATTTCAAATCATGTTTGGGTGACTTTGTTACTCAACAATATGATTTTAAATTTCCAGTCAGGAAAAAAAAATGTCTGTGGTTTTGTGCTGTGTTGTTCTGTTTTGTTTTGTTTCATTCCATTTTTAAATCACCTTTTTTTTTTCTTTTCTTGGAATACAAAGGAGACTTGTTTTCCTACTTTTTAAAGCATGAGTAATTTGGTCAGCCACATCCTTCTTTGTTTTGGTGTGCAGAAAAAAGCAAAGCAATTAACCTGTTTTACTACACTATCAATGTATTTGCATTGTCCTTCCTTGGGTAATAGTCTATATAAATTAATACTGATATTTATT
>KZ509240.1:22055-36130 GCA_002844005.1 Limosa lapponica baueri | reverse complement strand
TTGTCATTATATAGATTATGATTACGCCAAATTCTTTATATATATGTACACTTCTAAATTACTAAATATTTGTTTAGAAAGTCAAATCAGAGATGAAAACAGATCTCATTTTTATCTTCCTTTCAATAAAAAATACAAGATCCTACTACTGCACTCTTAAGTTTGTGGGGGAAATCTGAAAGAAGTGTTTACGTGGCGAACTGTGACAAACTCATTTGTCAGGAATCATATGTATTCTTAGAAATTAAATGCATGAACCGCATTAATTAATGTCTTGCATTACATAGATAGTCTTTCATCTCAAAGAATCCTGAAGCAGTTTGCACATACATCCAAAATATATCTTCACAAAACTAAACCAGAATAGTTTCATGCATCAGCTCAAAGAAATCCTTAAAAATCAGGCACATATCTAGCATCAATTTTTCACAAAATAATTATTAGCTACTTCTCCAACAATTCTGGCAGGCAAAATTCAAAAACTCTCTTCTACTAGTAGCACAGGAAATTAAAAGCATCTCACAAATTACTCCAGTCCCTGCTATAACTTAAAAGTCCCTCTGGGGCAACCTGACATACTCTTCTTTGATCTCCCCTTTCCCTTGTAAACCACATAGCTCTTACCACTCAAATTAAAAACATACAGCCTTTTTATCTCCGATCTCTGCAATGGTAGCTTATGCATTTATACCATGCCTTATAGTATTGTCAGCCTTATGTTGCTTGTATTACACAATGATTTGACAAAACTGTTCAGTGAAAAGACTCTTCTCTCTTTGTGAGTGATTTTCATTCATGTGGTGCTTCTCATTGAAATTCTGGTTTGAAAACTTCTGACTTATTACTTAGCTGCTTACCCTACATCTGCTTCTTAAAGAAGTCAGAGATTCATGGAGTTTATAATATATCATGTTATCCAGTAAACAAATGGTTTCTTCTTCTTATACAGCAGTTGATTACACTGTAAACACACAGCAGCTGTCACACTGTCCTTTCTTTTGTCCATCAAGTCCAGATGCTCGTCTCCTGCAGTGGCCAAACACCTCATCATGTATCAAACACTTCAGACTATTTTGCACAGTAAGCAAAATTTCCTTTCTGATCTCCCTAGTGGCTGAAGTCTGCTTGCAGTTGTCCTTCTAATTCTAGTGACAGTGTAGCTTTGGTCAGGATATTTTTCAACATATTACAACTTAGGTATAAAATTTAGGCTCCACAGTGTCTTGCTCTTAGGTAGTAAAGGAATGAGGGAAAGAGCAGCAAGACACATCTCTCGCATCACAGCGAAACAACAGGCACGCTTGCAGTCCTTACGCGTTGCTAGGTGCGTGCTTTGCTATAGCTAGTCAGGTATTTCATCTTCCCTACAATCTGCAAAAGGCATGCCACCAGGGAAAGGAAAAAAAAAAAAAGAAGAAAAGAAGTCAACTTTTCTTCATATTCCTCTGAGATACTTAAAGTAAAGATTCAAGTTTTTGAAAGAATTCTAGCAAAGCTGTGACAAAATCAACCAAACGGGAAAACTACTCATTAAGTTTTCTGTAGTTCTGCCTAATATTCAGCATAATCGCACATCTCCCCAAAACCCTCTGGGCTCAGGACTAATGGAACAGAAGCAGATATCTTTTTTGAGTCTCGCAGTGATAAACCAAATATTATTTTGCTTTTTAGTATTTGACTTTCCATCTCAGGTCAGTGCTCTAACATCAGTCAGACTCAAGAGAGTAACTAGAAGTGACATAATTTGCAAAATATACCCTGCAGCACAATGAAAAATGATGTAGTTAAATAAAAACAAACAGTGTGTTGGGTAATTGGGAGCTGAACTTATTTATTACAAATTGAATGACTTCACAGATCTAGTTAAGTGTAGCTTCTGAACATAACTAGCAAATAAAAAGGCATCGTTGCTGTCTGTAATGTGCTACATGCTCATTTCTCTACTTAAGGTATGCTGTGATCATCAAAAGGTGAGAAAAGGAGCTTCAAACATTGTTTCCCACCTTGATCTATCCAGTTGCCGAGCAGACCCCGTCATAGGGGCATCATTATCAGGGCTACTTGTTCCTGCTTTAAAGGGCTGTTCCAGCAGCTGACGCTTGCTCAGCTGTCAGGTAAAACCTGGTCTGCCCCTTTCTTTTTGGTACAGGTCGATGCAGGAGAAACTAAAGAAGTGGTGTTTAGAGGGGCTGTTCTGGCATTAAACTGGAATATACTTCTATGCCCAGGACATCCTCCACTGGACTGCTAAGTCTGATCACAAGGATATCATACCAGATGTACAGCTCCCAAAACCAGTTGCATATTCCAACTCAATTGTAATTAAGATAGTTTTTATAGTAACAAACTCTTGCCATTACAGTTTCTTTATTTTATTACACTATGGTCTTCATTTATATTTCTGCTTGGTATGAGTTTTCACTTTGAAAACTATTGCCACTTTCAAACCAGAACAGGTAATTTACAAAAAAATCACACTCACAGAAAGTTGACAAAGCGCTCCCTGTTTCATAGCGAGACAGACTTCAGTCTTAATGAAATGAAAAGGTAACAGAAAAGAAAGCAAAAGAACTCCAAAATTTGGTAACATGCTATTTAGTACCAGGGTAGAAGTCATATTACCAAAGAAGTTTTTGTGACATTATAATAATGGAACAAAAAAGAAGCTACCAGTCAAATGAAACTATTAGCAAAAAAGTGACAGTTCTGTGCCATGGAATACTTTAATATAAAGACCTACCTACTTACAAAAAGCTAGCAACAATGAACTAACAATACAACGGAGAGGTAACGTAATTCTCAGATATTAAGTGACCATTGAGGAACAGGCTCCCTGTCTCACACTGAAGTTTTCATTTACAAAGACCACTTCTCCTCAGAGCTCTTTAACCTGTATCTCAACAAAGTCTCTTTCTTTCCTCGCTATGCTCTTGCTTTCTAATGGCTTCTGTTCTGACCTCAGCATGTTTTTGCATACTTCTTGCATATTTTACCAGGCTGCCTGCCAACCTTCAACATTCCACTCCCTTGTAACAAAGACATCCAAAAATATCTTGTGTTGGATCCTTCTAGAAACTATTGTACTATCTGGGTTGTCATGAGAAAAGTTTTCTTCCTGTCCATTAAGAGAACCAGTGGGTTCTCCATATGAGGCATTTGCTGAACTTAAAAGTTGATCCGATTTATACCTACTTATTTCAGCCAATCAAATTTCATACAACTTTCCTTATGCAGGTGTTCTATACACCTTTTATTTTTCACACAAATGACAAAAGTAAAAACCTGGGTAGGCTGGTAGAATCCCTAACCAAAGGCAGGTTTTATTTTTTCTCAACACCAGTGCACATGCCAGTTCCGATATTTAAAAACTCCTTTGAAGTTAGTATACCTAATTCTGATTTAATGTGCAAACGTCATTGAGATCTAGCCTGAAAAACAGTAACGTTCTAGTCCCATTCAAAATGCTTACCCAGGAAAGAAAATCTGTCAAGAAAGGAATGAGGAAGAGGTCTAGATTAGAGTACAAAAAGAACACTGTGCTGCAGTTGCTAAATGCTTTCCAACAGAAATCTGCTACGGTAATTTTATTGTCGTGGTTCAAGGGATTTTGTCTAAAATTGTTCTTGGTACTGTAGCTACACCACTAGCTCTGAAAGCACTTAAAAGCTGAATCTTAGTGTCAATAGGCTAAAATGGGTGTCACTGCATTTTGTTTATTTTTTTGAAAATTTGCTAATAGAAAGAGAAAATTAATCATCCATCCTTTCCCTTTTAGATTCAAATTCAGACATGGTGTATGCCGGTTGCTGAAGCTGTGTTTACCAGCTTTGGTAAGAGGGTCCTGAACCCATTTCACTCAAAAGCAAGAATCCCTTTGATACCAACACTGGCAGAATGTCATATATATATAGCATTTAGATGCCAACAAATCTAGTTATTTCCTAACATGGATGGGTCTGAGCATTCACAGCCGCCACTAATTTCCATCAGAAGCACATGTGGTCTGGCCCTCTTAAAATCAGATGAAATAACCTTAAAGTGATTACTGTTTTCAGAATTAGCACTATGTTTGACATTGAAAGCATCTGAAGCTAAGTGGAAAATCTTTTCTTTTTTTTCCTCAAAAGAACAGTCATCATTAAGAAAAGGAGGATTAATAAATGGCTTCAAGCCTTTCAGTTTCTGAAAGCCTTTTACTAAGTGACATTCTCTTCTTAGAAATCATTTATGTGAAGTATTAAATTGCCAATCATTTGAGATCATATAGCACTGATCATTTAAACTATATATGAGTCCTCTATAGGAACAATGCATGGCACAAGGATGCTTTGTCTCTCTGGGGGACATTATTTTCACTTTTTTTCTTTTAATTTCTTAGAGCTTCCTGTGGTAGCCTGGCAGACCGGGGTCCTGTGACAAGTGTCTCTATGATATGTGAGTAGCAACAACATGTGGAATTGAACTATATCTTTCGAGAACAAGTTTGCTTTGGTTCCTACTGGTATTGGTTTAGAAAGATACCAGCTAGAAAAAAAAACACGAATTGCTAAGCACAAAATAAACCTTCGCATACAGAAGGAGATGAAGGAGAGGAAACAGAAAGGTACCAGCTCAACTCCATTGGCAGATAGAAACCAGAAAGATTAAGCCTTTGGATCAGCAGTTTTCTTTGCTGACAGAAAAAGGTATGAGAACCTCTTAAACTCCTTTTTACTGCTTTCCAACGTTTCTCAGAGTTCTGTGATTTGTCTCAGTGAAGGCATACTTTAGAGAATGACAATGTTTACAGCTAGATGAAAGGTGGCAATACCATACAAGAACAATCTTACAAGTCAGAAACTTATTTTGGATTCATTGTTTACTTGCCCCGCATGTATTTATCTCTGTATGAACAATACATGATTTGAGTGATGATAAAGGGCATGTGTTTGAGGCTCATACCAGTATTCATTCCTTGAAAGTAAAGTTGGTTTTGATGCCAGCAGCTGCTTCACAAAACTCCTAAAACTTACATAGATCTGTCACATTTCTTCTTTTCAGAGAAAAAAACCAACACAACACATCCCTAAGTTCACTACACTGTGTCAAAAGCATAGTAAATTGATCATATTCTCCCCCTCTTTTTTTGCCTTATGTAACCAGTCATCACACAAAAATATTGCCATGGTAACATACAGTGATAGCAACAACAAACAGCAAAGACATAGGGAGAACATCATTTATGTATGGTCCAGAGGGTTTTACTCAGTTGGAACATTGCTGAGTGATTCTGAATAACGAATTACTTAAAATTAGCAGATTTGCAAATAGCTGAAGAGAGATCAATTCAGGAATCTTTTCAAAGAATCCTCTTCTCTGTCTCTTTCCATCTTTATGCATTTGTAAACCCCTTTCTCTCATTCTCCCCTGGTGTGGAGTGCAGGAACTTTCCATATCTGCCACCTGGTATGTAAATCATAGAGTGTTCAGGATGTTGTATACTTTCCAAAAAACTGGAAATGCAGTTAGTTGTGAAACTATAACATCTGGGTGAGAAAATCATTCTTGCAGAAAGCGACATAGTAACTCTGATGTTTTTATGAAGAAAACAGATCTGCCTGAGAGCTGATATGCTAGACGGCAGGGCAAATTCTATTGTGATTTATGCATCTTGTAACCCAAATATAACTCAGGCAACCAATTTGCGACAAGCTATGATGGCAGCTTGGAAGAAGATTACTTTCACTGTTGCTATTCAAGGAAAGAAACTGTCTTTTTGATCTTAATGAAGATCTTCAGAAACCAGACTGGTCTTAATGGATATAAAAATAACACCAAAGCAAAAAAGAAAAAGAAAAAAAAATTCAAAGATTGGCTTCATAGCTTTATCGTGGGCTATCTCCAAACAGGGTATAGATGTACAGAGGTGACACAGACATTGACGGCATCAGGTTAGCAAGAGATAACAAACCAGTACATTAGGGTGTCTCAGTACAGATTTCAGGACAGCAAAGCATTGTCTCCTTTAGAAACGTAATACTCTGCACACCTGATATCTCACAGTGCAGACTGTGAAATGACTGCGGGCCCTGTAAGGGTCAATACGGCACAGGAGCCTTTGCAGGGATATTAATTGCAATGGTGGTCTCTCTGTAAGTCAACAATCTCACTGCTATAGGGTTTAAATTGTGGATAAAAATAAAGTAATGCCCAAGGGATTTTAATAACTAACAGACTGAAACTATTTCTGTTGTAAACGCTTTCCTTTAATTTTTACAACTCTAACACTTTCAAAATACGAAACATTCTGTTTTAACCAGGGAAGAACAACACGCTAAAATTCTTCCTATTAGTCTTGGATCCGAACATCAATACAGAAGAAACACCTGACACCAAACCCAAGTGTATTACATTGGGATATTCAGAAGTCATTCAGTACTCATAACCAACAAAAATCTTTCTCTCTCTCTCTCTCACTTGCTCCCTCTCTGGGGAATAGTTATATCTCAGTGGGTGGAATTATGATGTTTGACTTGGCAGTGTGGTGGAAGCATCACATGGCTTATAATGCAGGCCCACAGTGCTGTTGCTATTATTGGTAGCTGGTTATGTCACCAGCATGTTCTCACATGTCAAGAGCAGGTGTCCCCACTGCTGCATTATAAATAAAATCATTTTCAGTCAGAATTTGGATTTAAAATGAAAGCAGCAGCAAGGAACCAGCTATTGCATCTCTAAATAACAGCATGTAGGCAAAGAAAGAAAATAGGTAATCTGAGATCATACTTAGTCATGAAAAGCAGGTGAAAGAGGTTTTAAAAACAGAACATCTAGCAGTAAGCAGAACAATTTGAAATTAACAGCATATAATAAGGGTATGATTATTTAAAGACATCAGAAATTAGAAGGATCAAAGAAAACAGTCTTTGAAAACCATTTAATGTATAATTAGGTTAAGCATGTGTATTTGGAGAAACTTAAAACTAACTCAGAACCCATTCACAGATTTCAAACCAAACCAAAACTTCTCCACAACTTGGGAAAATTCCGTTAGTATTTCTGTTCCTCTGGGCATTTCTTGGTCCAAGCAGCTGAAGATTTGATATGGAAAAAGTAATAATTCTTCTAAGTTTTACTGGAGAATTTGAGTTGTCTATTCACGTTAAACTCAAAGGCAACCAAGTCAGTCTGGAAATAAAGATCTCAAGTAGTCTCCAGTTCCATAAACTTCTCCACAACTTGGGAAAATTCCGTTAGTATTTCTGTTCCTCTGGGCATTTCTTGGTCCAAGCAGCTGAAGTTTTTACTGGAGAATTTGAGTTGTCTATTCACGTTAAACTAAAAGGCAACCAAGTCAGTCTGGAAATAAAGATCTCAAGTAGTCTCCAGTTCCATACAATATTCCACTAACTTAAGTTTGATCAGTAATAATGAGAATTAATCAGTAATTTTTTCATTTCAAGGACTGTCAAGTTGGCTTCTTGTGTTCAGGATGAAATTTCTGGACAAGTCATGAGAGAATGATATCTCAGGTGGGTAGTGGTGAACTCACTGGTGATGTGGGAGACAGCTTACTTAAATGAACAAAGGAAAGTAAGGAAATTAACCCAGGATTCCCAGATCTCATATGTTTAGTAACAGTGTATTCCTCAGTACCTTGGAGCTCTTTTTCTCAAGTTCTACCTTGAGAAACTTCCAAAGGTCTTATTTTCATGTCAACGGAAAAGGAAAAAGATCAAAACCATCACTATTCTTTTGTAGAATTACATAACAGTTTCTTGCCCAACTCTTAAGAATGTAATTTCTGTCACCTCTCTCTGCTGCTCAATTCATCAAGCTTCCAGTGAATTCTGGGATACTTCTAGAACCATGAAATTTTATATCTTTGCCAAATAAAGAAAGAAATAAGTACACAGATACATAGATTAAAAAATAAATCAATTTCATTAGCTTGGAGATAGTTTCCGCTTCCATAAACCTCTAAAGATAACTGAGCAAAACAGACCACTGTCTGGCATTCTTAGGTTGTTGTTTTCCCTCTTTCAGAGTAAGCCAGGATGCCCTCTGCGTGTCCACATGCAGCTTTAGACAACAAAATGCAAGAGAAACAGTTACTCTCTCACAAATTCAGCTGCTACACCAGAAACAGATAATACCCAATAACATTCACCAACTTCCAAACAAGCCAAGCATCAGAAACAAGACAGTGAGATGGTGTAATGCTGACTGCCAGGTTGCTACTGAATCCCTAGAGGATGATTCTCCATGTCTAATGGGGTGCTGCATGCAACGTGCCTATTTGCATAGTAATTTTGTGTGGCGTATCCCTGACCAGCAGCCTTCTAACAGAACTAGAGGGAGGAGAAACCAACCTTGCATACCGAGAAAGTAGCCACTGGAATGAGAAAGTAAAGGAGGGCACGAGGGAGAAAACTGAGAGGGGAGCTTGAAGGGAAAACAAAGGATTATTTGAATTCTTTCAGTATAAAATTAAAAGAAATACAGAGACTGATTGAATTCCCGATCCCTGAAAATCAAATTCAGTTCCTAAAACACAAGCCCAGATTGTTGACTGATGTAAATAAATGCAACTTCATTGGCTTGAAGGGAACAGCATCAATGTAAGCCAGCTGAAGTTTTGGCAAATCCTCCTTCTGAGGTTCAATCAACGCTCACAGGTTCTCAGGTCAGTGGACACGGACCTATAACATTCATTCCCAACATACTGTGATCGGTTGGACTAGATGATCTTAAAAGGTCCCTTCCAACCTAGGTGATTCTGTGACAAATAGATACTATTACCATTTTTTCTTCATTGCTCACCACAATAAATTTTCAATTCATTTTTCATGCCAGAAAACGGTACACATTAACATCCCAAACCCATATTCTGGCAGACTCTGAGGGTTTCCACTGTATCTTGCCTGCCAGCTTCTTTTTGTGACTTACCACAGAAAGTGACATCCAAGGTAATGCAGGGGGAATTTCTGATAATTATCTGCATCAAAGAAATACAGTTGATCTGAATTAATTTAAGAATGAGAATATGATCTGCATCAACAGCCCTATAATTAGACATCTTCTCGCTGTATCAGAACCAGAGAGATCTATCTTTTGTGTCTCAGCTGTAGGTCTAACCTTGGCCTGGAATAACAATTTCTAGCAGAAAGAGAGGATTTCAGTCTCACACATTCATTTAGTCCTTGGACTGTGCTCCGAGAATGCAAATTAGGCTACTGTTAGAGTGAATGACATCTGTGCAACTGGTAGAAATGCACATATAACGGAACAGATATCATTGACTTCTGTCAAGTCAGCAATGATTCATTATGAACAAGAAGCATATGAATCCTGAACTACGACACAGACAGCGTGGTGCCCTATAGCTTTGTTACCCAGGCCTTATGTGCTCAGAGAAGCCTAACAACTTGATCACGGATGTGATGGATGACAAAGTACTATCAGACTTGACTCTCTCTGTTAGTTCCCACCAGCACAACTGATCATTCCCCAGAAAGGAAATCACTCTGGACAACATATTTCTCTGGATATCACAGGGCTTATTTCTCTGCCTTCAGGTCCGAAGTGAAGACAGAGTGAACACAGGGCGTGGAAAACATGGGAAGTAAGAATTATTATGTTTTGCATAACAGATGAAGGGAAATCAGGGAGTAGAGGTGTTTTCGGTTCCTAGAGGTGGGGACTTTTTCCACTTTCTTCTCTCCATCACCTCTTAGTAAAAATTTATTACCTGAAGAGAAGCGAGGAATATGTAGGGTACACACCAAATCAGTGCAAGCTTTCTCTGTGAACTGACAATACTTCCAGGTAAATGAATTATGACACTGATTTTAACTCAAGGCATAGGTCACAATAACAAGAACACAGAGTTCATGGCATACTTTATATCTGAAAAAAAAAAAAAAAACCAAACCTGAGCAAAATACTTGCATTGATTTTTCTGGCAGGAAGTAGAAACATTTGGCCAAATCAAGATTTTGCTGGAGACAGTTGCATATGGATTGTTCAGGAACTGAATTTTTTTCTTTTTTAAAGAAAATACTCCAGCTGTAGTGCTTCAACATAAGTGTACCATAGTCATAGGCTGAAAATGCATTATGACAGAGCACAGAGAATGAATGTATATTCACCTAAACCAGGCAGAACTGCTAAAACAGCTAACATGCATTGCTAAAATGTATGATAGAATAAAAATGTCACTAAACTATCATTTTCATTCAGACAAAGGGAAAAAGCTTAATAGGAATCTGTTTCTCTGCTCTTGTTCAAAATATAATTCATAGCAAATGAATAGTTTCTACGGAGCTGTGCAGTTTGATGGGGTTTTTCACTTGTTTGTTTTTAATGTCAACAAAGGTAACAATATCTACCAAACATTCCTACCCTAACTCACGCACGCACAAACAGGAATTTATAAGACCCTCTCTGGCTTTTTATTTCTTGTTCTATTTCAGGGACTTATTAAAACCAAATAACAAGTATTCAAAGAAAAGAGCAAAGGCAAATTCACATCGATTTGGATGCTTTTTGAAAGCGTGGATTCAAAGGCTACATACTTTGAGCTTTCAGTGCTCCACAATTAACATCATGTAAGTTGCCATTATCCAGGAATATGTTGGGAAACCCTCAGTTCTGCAGACGTAAAATCTATTTGAACTGAATCAATTTCTGCCACAAAAATAACAAAAAATATTGCTAAAAAAACCAACTTACTTCTAGACAGAGAAAAAATAAAACAGGGAAATCTATACATTCTGTTCCTAAAGCTTCATTTTTTTTACCTCTTTGTCTCAGATTTTATAAGAACATCTGATCTAATTCGGATCCTTTTCCACCAAAACTCCTGCTCTTTTCCAATCCTTTATCTCTCTCTGTGCAAACAGACCATTCTCCCATGAGCTGCAGAAAGAGGCTTTCTGCCTACAAAGCTCAGCACGGGTCTCATGCAACAGCTAAGAAGCGAGGCTTGTGAAAAAGGAAAATGGATAAACCTAAGCAAACTCTACCAGTTTGTTTCATACCTTGGAGGTTTATTTCTCCAATTGTGCTATATGTGTTTTTGAGAATATGCTCTTTCCGAAATCTCCAGTATACCTGTTGTTAGACAACTAGACCTCCCTTTCTAGAAATGTTCTAAATGAAATAATGATGGAAGATGCAACTAATGTCCAATTTTAAGACTCTAAAAGGACTGCTGATCTAAGCTAGTAACATGTCGAAGGACACTTGTGATTCAATATAATCACCAGCTGGACATACACTGTCCCATGTTGTGCAACATCTGCCAACAGTGTTACTGGTGCAGCTAAGACAAGGTCTTTCAGTGTGCAGACTTACAGTTCCACCTCCGGTGTCAGTCTGACGACCCGAATAAGCCAACCCAGCACAAAATGATGTAATGCAATGCATAATCACAATGTGAGCAATTACCATTGAAAAGCTACTTTAAAGACAGATCTACTTTTCAGATCCTGATGTGTGAGGCTGATGATCTTCCACATTCATTTACTCTTTGTAAATGGGTCAATGTATTACTTTGATATCCTGTGGTTTTTTTGAACCAACAGAGTTTTCCAGCCCAAAGAATGTATGAGGTAGCCATGAAAAGAGGTGGGTACAATCTACTGCAACTCTGTAACAGAACAGTATTCCTGACATCCTAAATATATCCTGGAAGTACTAGAGCTCCATAGAGCCTCCAGACTTTCACAGGTTTGCACACATGCGAACTGTAGTAGACAGGCTTTGCTCAAAACAACTGTTTTTTCAGTAAAAGTCTCTGATCAAGTCTCAGTCACCTGTTGAACTAATCTGAAGTTCCTGGAGGCCTACCTAGCCTCCAAAGCAAAACAATTCTTTGGAACTCAGATCATGACCCTCAGTGGTGGCCTCTTCCAGCCAATGAAAACATGCACCTAACAAGTTTAATACCAGCTAGAGCAACTGCATTGCAGACCTGTTGCCCCAAGCTCTTCATGAGAAAGTGAAATGGGCAGGTTAGCATTTTTCTATTGCCTCTTACAGCATTCTCTTCCCCAGCATGGTACTGCCTATCTCGCTTCCAGCAAGAGTTACCATTCATGTCTATCCGCACAGAAGAATGAGTTAAAGGATATCAGTTGATAGAAAGCTCTGGAACTAGAGACTGACATACTTTTCTAAAAAGTCTTCACTTTGCTGCTGCTAATATTGCAAACAAAAAATAAGTATTAAAATTGCACACGTGAAAAGCACTCCACTTTCTATGTCCTCTCTAGGGACCATACCTCTTATCCTAAGGACTTTAGAACTGCACAGCAGTATTTCTGACTCTAAAACTCCTGAGCTCCTGGAGACAGCCTGCAGCCCAGTGAAGCTGGATCAAATATGTTCTAAAGTAACAATAGCAAAGTTTTAAATTGAGGTCTTCAAACTCAAGATCCCAAAAGAAAAAAAAAATTAGCTTGCCAGGTCTTTGATTCTAAGCTCTCAAAGTTTTACTACATGACAGCACTTTCTCACTATTTAAAAAATCTCCCACACTTTATTGTATTTTCACATGGGATTTACTCATAATTGATACTACAGAATGAGCAAAGGAGAGATATTCCTGCTGCAGGACCTACACTCTCACCAAAACTGAGTATTTTTGACTGAATCGCAGCAGACTTCACAAGGAATTCATTTGATCTCTCCCTGTATCCTCCTCCAGAATAAACTCCTTGAATTTTTTATTTTGTACAGAAACACGCACAAAAATCTTATACAACTAGGAAAGTATTCAAAGCTCATAAATATATCTTCCTGACAAAGTGAAATTGTTCTCAAAAGTGGGTATCTTAACATTGGTCTTTTTTATTATTTTTTTTTTTAATTCTTCTCCTTTTTGTCTTTAATACAGCCAAATAAAAGTAACAGATGTTAACATACTTCAGCCAAAATTGAAGTAAGTCCTTATGGTCAGAGCTAACAACCCAGGAAAGATATCGCTATAGGGCAAATAATTCCAAAATGGATAAATGAACCCAGGAACACACAACACTACAAAAAGTCTACAAGACAATCCATTTGATAATGGCCATATCTGACTCTTGTGTACATCTGTAAAGTATGATATCAAAGTAATTTTCATTTCCTTGTTAAGGATAGGCAAAGCAATCGCCCCCTCTCTGGGCAGTCTGCAGGCTGAGTTACACCAATCCAAACCTCCAGGATGCCTAGCAATAACTGGCATCAGCATTTGGCCTCTCATAGTAAAATGACAACAGATCTACAAAGGATGAGGTTTGCTCTATGACACCAAATTTGTAATAATCTTCATAGTGCAATTCTGCTTCTTTGGAAATGACTGTAAATCTCAGCTGGTGTGTTCTAGATCAATACGCCTGGGGTACAGACAAAGAACCTTCCAGTCACCCAGTATGACCAGAGGTCCACAACTTAAGCAGGTAGTTTGTTTCATATACGCCCTGCTCTCACATCATTGTTGGTAATAGAAGGTCCTGCAATATCAAATTAGGGGCTCAAAACACAGCCATTTCAGCAGCTGATCTTTGTAACTGCTCATGCTGTTGCTGGTAGCCCAGAATGTCAGGAAATTTTGTTTTACTGTAGACAGGGTAAAGCAATTCTGTGTAACATCTTTAAATAATGCTGTGATATGAATAGCGCCCCCCATTTTGACAGACAGATAGTGCCTAGCAGTTACTAAGTGGAGTTAAATATCATGTTCTTGGTATATAACAGTAGTGCATAGACTCCCATAGCATAGTAGCAGAGGCAAAGAAAATTAAAACCATAGTTTTACCACTGAACATAGCAGAACTGAAGAGATTAAATATGTGGAACAACATACTTCTATAGGAAGATGCCATATTTTTAAGAAAATCTGTTAGAAAAGGAAAATACAGCATATTTTGGAACTTAATTCAGGCACGATATTGGAGAAAAGTCACCAGTCATGACAGCTCAAAGTATAAATTAACCTCCCCAAAGTAAAATTTTAGAAACATTGCAGATAAATCCGGTGTATCTTCGTTGTTATTTTGTGAAAGTCATCCATGGGAGATACTTTCTCAGACAAACAAACAAACAAA
>KZ509239.1:11246-26859 GCA_002844005.1 Limosa lapponica baueri | reverse complement strand
CCTTTGCTTCCAACTACACTGAGCTCCTGGGAGCATGAGAGCGGAGATTGGTTTTGCAGATTTGTATTGTTTTTGCCAGTACCGTCACCAGCTTCATATTTCTCAAACTTGTGCCAAAAAGCAATTTCCATTTTAGAAAGACAAAGCCTTTTGCGTTTGAATTGGCCTGAACATCTGGATTCTATTTGCGTGTCTCTTAGCACGCAGCCAAAAATGCAGAGACAAGAATCTGGTTGGAGGAGAGGTGGGATGGTTTCAGGCATGATATTAAAATCTGTGGCTGCCTTTGAAGAGAAGAGAAGGAGCAACAGCCTGTGATGTTACGGTCAGGAAGGTAGAGGAAGAAAACTTTGAGAAATGAGCTGGGAAGGAACTTTGTGCCTGGGAGTTGTCTATTTGTGAAGGCCTGCAGGTGCAAAGGAAATATTTTGCTTTCCATCTATAGCAGTACAAGTCTTACATCATTTATAAACGTTTCTGATTTTAGGGGTGCTACGAAACGTCACCCGCGAGTTCAGACTGTTCACTGTGATTGCTCTACCCCACAGCACTGACTCCTGAAGCATCGTGCAACCACTAGGTCTAAAGGGTTTGACTGTCACCAAAATTGTTACCGTCGCAAAGAAAAAGCACGTTCCCAGCTGCAGCAGAGATGCTACAAGTGCAGAAAACCACCCCAGCTCCCACACTTTCACCCCCGGCGGCAAAGAGGTGCCCTAGGATGCTGGTGGCTCCCATCCCTCGGTGAGACCCCCTCATTTGGTGGGAATCCCACCCTTTACCACCTGCAGAAGAACCTTTCCTCCCGTTTCCCAGGTGCTGCGAGAGCTCCCCAGCCTCAGCCCCTGCCCTCGGCTCCCCCGGCCGCTGGCGGTGACCGAGGCTGAGCTGTCCCTTACCTCGGGCTCCTCTCGGCCGTCGCAGGCTCCCAGCGGCTGCGGGTCGGGGACAGTGTGGGTTTGCTGCGGCCACATCTGCTTTTTGCTGCTTCCCCCAGCCCAGCCTTCGGCTGGCTTCAAGTTACAGCTTCCCAGGGCTCTCTTAAAGTGCTCTGCTCCCATTTTCCGCTGCTGCCACCCTCCTGCTGAACTGCACTAATTTTTTAATAATAAATATACTCCCTGTGATCGGGGCGGTCTGGTGGGCAAAGCACAGCTCTGAGGGGCAAATGCTCCCTGCCCTCTTTGAGCAAGGCTTTTATCCCCGCAGTTTTGCCATATAGGGAATTTCTTCTGTCTCAGAGGTATGGTTAATGCAGCAGTGTTTAATGGATTTATGGATTTATGTCCAAGATTTAATGGAGAGACTTGTAAAGTGGAAGCAGGATTCCGCTGCCGTTTAAAGCGGTTAAGGGGAAGGTGTTCAGAAGTGGTTCTATGCAGTGATAGTTACTAGTTAACAAGAAGTTATTAACTTAACCGGCTTAAAGTTTTTGGCTGAAAAGAAAGAGACTAAAAAGCCTAGAACTCTTGGTAATAACAAATAATGTTGTAGGAGCTTACAGAGTGATAAATGGTCTGGAGAAGGAAAAGGGGCAGAGGGGCTTCATTATTTTTTGCAATAGAAGGCTCCAGGGGAGCACCCATCAGTGCACATTGGAATCAAGAGAGTCTATTTTTCATAACTATTAAATTGTAAAACTCATTGTAACTAGATATTGCAGAAGATGAAAGATAAATAGATCGGGGGCTGGGGGGAGGAAGCAACCCAAACCCAATTAGTGGAAGAGAGGTCCACTGAAGGCTAACAATGGTCGGATGTAACATCAGACTCAGCAGCTGGGCTATGCAACCAGAGAACAGTTGGTTTTCTTTGTCCCTAGTCATTCTTGGCTTTTTTTCCCCTCCAGTCATTTGTTACTGGGTCCTGGGAGAGCCAGGACACTGGGCTAACTGGTCACGTAGCCGGCCTGATCCAGGGCAGCTGTTCGTCTTCTTGGAAATGCTGAAAGTAAAGTGTAGTCGTGTCATTGCCCCCGGACTAGGCTTGCACTGGAACACCTCCTGTTTGGGCCACCAGCCTCGCCGCTAACAGGTAACGAGGAGTAACTCATGCATTCTGGCACTGAGCTCATATTCCCTTGGCAAAGAGGAAAGGATGGCTTTAAAGAAGCAGTAGCTGCTGGTATTGCAAGCCAGAAAAGCAAATCAGGTAGTCCGCCCTGTGTCTAGTCAGTGCTTCAAAGGTGACCCTTTCTAACAAGAAGAGTAGCAGGTCTGCTTTCAACTGCTTCTCAGCTTGCTCTGTGAGAAATCGTCTGCAGAGAGAGGTTTGTGCTTGTTCGTCTTCCATCGTCAGCCCAAGAATGGGGGTGTTGGCAGTGGAGACAACTTCTGGTGGTTTTCATCTCTTTTTGATACCTCCTTTGTGGTATTAAAATGCCCTTTATGGAAGGACCACTAGAGAATTTTTTACATCTTGTCTGTATCTTCAAATACGTCTGTTTAAATACAGGTTTGGTTTTAAACCACTTAAATCAGAGTGGCAGAATATGACTGTAGACCAAAGCCAGCTTTATTCCTGTAGATGAAGGGTATCCCTGAAACAGTGCATTATACTCATCTAACTCCACGCGAGGCTTAAATCAGTTTTTGTTAAAGCAATACAAACGTTTTAGTGTTGTTGTGGTTTGGGTTGAAGGTAGTAGGCAATATGCTGTCTGCACAGCGTTCGCCTGTGCTGTGGAAGTACCCGTCACGTTCGTATGAATTTGCTCTACTAAGGAAAAAAATACATTAAAGATATGGAGACGTATTCGATATTCTCAGCCAGTTGTGCAGATGAGCTGTAGAGCAGGCGCCCTGTGCTAGTCATGTCTTTTCAGAGTAGAGCTCAGTCAAAATGAAAGCTCAGCAATGCAAAGTGGAAATTCCTCAGCAGAGACATTAATATTACTTTGCATTTTACAAACTGCCTGTTCCGGAGAGTTGGTGGAGTGAAAAAGAGTCTTTAAGGTTGGTGTAGCTGATAATTTGTTGAGCAAAGCACAGTGATGGAGGGCTGCTGTACTGTCAAGTAAGATGAAATTAGTGGTTTGACAAGAAGAGCTTGGGAGAGGAGGGATGGCAGAGAGACAGAAAATAGGAAATAAGAACCAAGCTGCTCGGGAAACTGAGAATAAGGGGGAAAAAACTTTATAGAAGAGGGGGAGCTGGAGGGCAGAGACATAAAAACAAAGACTTGCACTTCAAATTTTGCACAGGTTGCAGCTCGACAGGGTGGAATTCGGGGAGGCTGGCGCTGAGGTTGCAGGAGCCAAAGCAAGACTTACCTAAGGCATGGGGTGGTATTTCTGAATGTTAGGAATGAATCTGTATAAATAAATACGCTACAAATGTTCCCTGTGGGCTAGAGCTGTGCCCTCATAGTAGGGCTGAATTCTTGTGGGTTTACTTGTTAAAATTACATGGCCCTGTAATTACACCCTCTTTTTGAAGGGTACGTGTCATTGCATTGGTTAGAGGGGTAGACATTATCTTTAGCCGTTCTTCCCCTTTTAGACTGCCAGAAATGTGTAATTGCAGGTTTGAGCCAGGACTTTTTATTCCCCAAAGTCTCCTGCCTCCCCGAAATTCATGGTTAGTGAGTCAGTCCTTCTCTTATTCCAGCAGATGGTGCAGACTATTCAGGGACGGAGGCTCCCAGAAGCATTCTGCTCCTTCCTTTGAGGGAAGGCAGACTTCCTGAGTGGGGAAAACACTGCCAGAAGGATGGCCCTTGTACTCTGTAACTGCTATTCCACAAAAATAGAGCACCATCCTTTTTAACCAGAAGCTGAGGGAGATTGGAAGCAGAATCTACTATGGACAGCAGTTATTTTGCACAGAAATAGCTGCAGCGTGGCAGACTACGGTGAGTTAGATTAATATTTTCAAGTGGTAGGATGGCTTGGTTGGGTGAGGGGGTTCCCAAGAATCTTTCACAGTAGCTTATTTCAGACACGCGCTGCTATATCAGAATCCAGGGAACTGTGCTCATCTCTGACTAAAGTGATGCTGTAACGGGACATTGCCTTTTGCCAAAACAGGGCAAAAACAGTGACATTCAGCTACAGGTGTCAAAATCTGCATTGCTGCTCGCAGGCGAAATACGCTTCTGTCCCTATGCCGCTGAGCTCATGCCCGAATTCAAGGAATTCTGCCCATGTCACAAAGCCAGCTGTGACCCAGTGAATGTCCCCTCCATGCTCTGCAAGTGAGATGCCCAAAGCTTATGGGACTCGGTCCTTGGACAGTCTTTAGGGATTAGCCATTTCACCTCACAGCCCCTGTTGTCCTCCGTGATGAGCTGTAGCAAAAAGCAGACCCTTTGCAAGAGCCCCTCTTCTCTTTCCATCCTTGGCACCCAGACTTTTTTCCTCCCCATCTTTGCAATTACTCAAGTTGTGTGCCTTTTTCCTTTCTCTGTTGGGTCTTTTGATGCAACATTTTAAGCAAGTATATTCTGCTTTACTCTTTATTATTCTGCCAACATAAAAATTACTAAAAAACACTTTATAAAATACATCTTGAAAAATCTAGCATTACCCAAGAACCTAGAGTTTCCCAGGAAAAGGGCGGGAGATAAGGAACAAAAGGGGTTTCCCACTGCAGGCCCTCCAACATCAGTGCCAAGAAGTGGGAAAAGGGAATCTTTGAAAAGAGCCTGTGCCTGGAAATGGCTGTGACGCATCCTAAAGAAGACAACTGGTTACTAGTCCAGTTGATCTCAAGGTCATTTTCTAGGTGGGTACAGACAGTTTTCAGAGGAACACTTTGAGGGAGACATGTTCATAGGAACTGCGGAAGGAAGAGCCATATTAATATCTCTGGCTGTTGTCCAAGCTGCCAGATGCTGATGATGATTCCAGGCTACAGGGGATTCTAATAAGAGCTTAATAAACACTCTAATAAGAGTCTGGGGACAAGGAAGTCTCCCTTCCAGGACTGAGAGGTCTGGAAGGGAAATCCAGGCAGAGGAAGCTTTTCAGGTTCAACAGAGGGGAACCCCAGCCTGGAGAAGCTCATCAAGGCTGGAATGGGCTACCCCAGGACTGGTGTCTAGGGATCTGTAAAGGAAAATAGCAAGGGGTGGTCTCAGAGGGAGGTCTCCAAAGACAGGCGGCCTCTCTTAGCTGGTCCAAAGGGTCGGGAAACAGTCCCAGAATGCTTAGGCTCTGCTCCTCTCTTATTTGGGAATGGGGTAGTCATTGACATCTGTTGCTTCGTGTGAGTCCCGTGGCACTTTTGTCTGGGGAGCAGCATTGGGGTTAGGGTTCTGGACACTGCCTATGAAGAGCGGGATGCCTGTTTCATCTTCAAACATGATGAAGACAAAGGGCCGGTCAAGGTTGAAGGCAGAGAATGAGCGTGAAATTGCGACGCTGGTGGCACCAGATGCTTCCACCCCATCTTCCTTAAGATCCAGGGTAGACTGATGCTGTACACTGGATACGAAGAGAGGGTCGTCTGTGATCTTCTGGAGATCTGGGCTTGTGAACAGCTCCTGGAGGCCTACAGAGAAACCAGAGTAAGTTAACTTTTCCCAGTTGGTGCCACCAGCACTGATTTTTCTCAAAGCTATCCAAAGAAAGCAATTCCCTAATCTGTTGTCCACCATGGAGGACTGGAGGTAACAGAAACAAAAGCTGCAGTCCAGCCAGGTTCCCCAGTCCTTCTCTTGTATGAAGAACTGAGGGTGGCAAAACCAGAACAGTTTTCACATGTGTTGTCCACCTCGTTTAGCACAGTAGTGCAAGAACTTAAAGCCTTCCTTAAAAAGCAGCAGCAAGTCTGAGGGCTTTTTCTTGCTAGGCTGGAAATGCTTTTACAGAGATTTTTTTTTTTTTTTTAAACAATTCTGCAAAACAGAGTGAACTCTTAATTTATTCTCATCTGGAAATGCAGTGGTGTTTTGTTTCAGTGAGCTCTCAGTTCGAGGCTTTGTGCTCTGCATTCTCTCTGTTGGGAATTTCTATGTAGTGGACACCGTGTTAAATGACAGAGATAAAGGCTGACACACAGGAGGAAATTGGTCTTGGCTACAAACAGGGGAATAGGACGAACTCGTAAAGATTGTGGGGAGCTGTGAAAGCTGCCTTCTCCATAGTATCATCTTGTTGGAGCAAAACATTTGGTGCTAGGCAAGAGTAAGGAGGAGGAGAGGAATGGGAGTTGAAGGAGTTTGGATGTTATCTGGAGCAAGCTGTGAGGCACAGCTTTAGAAACAAGGATGGCAGTTTCTAGTGTTAGCGAACAGATGCCATAGAGATTGATCAGCTTCGCTTACTCTGTGCAAATCCTCTTAGGGGCCTTACCCATTTGACTGAGAACCTTGTTGAGTTCCAGCTGGGAGTCCAATTTTATTTTGGGGACCTTCACTGTGGTGGGTACCTCTTTGGGGAAAAGCTTGCATAGTTGTCTATAAGGGAAGTTCTCCAGCATGTGAGAGGTATTCCAAGTATACTGGTTTGGTACAATGGCCACAAAACTCATGTTGTTCTTAAAGGGAAACTTGGCCACCTGGAAATAAAACCAACCAGAATTTATGGAAGAGAAAGGAAAGTCCAGAAAGTGATGCTTTTAATCTAGTCTTTTTCTAATTGGTCTACAGAGCCATTCTAGCTATCAGACAAAAACAGCCTGGCAGGAAGGAGGTATCTGATTTCTTCAGGGGAGAAAGTTTGTTGGCAAATAAACAGCATCAGATCTTAGCATTTAGCCACTGACTGGTAAAAACTGAACACATGGTGGGGTGGAAGCCCACGTGCACAAACATTGTACCCACTCTGGCAGTAGCTGTATTCTGAAGGGCTCCAATAGTACATTGCCTAGGGAATTCCTTTCCATATTTCCTCATTTATCTTTAACTCGGGGCTTTAAATCTCCATTAATTCCCACTTAGTGGGAATATCTCTTGGTGGTTTTTCCTTGGATTGAGAATGAAGATTCAACATTCTTGCTAGAAGCAAGGACAAAGGATGCTTATTAAATTTTTGTGTCCTTTGCCTGTTAAAAGACATTTGTTTTTTTGGAGAGAATAGTTGCAGTCAGTGAAATACAAGAGCAAGAGGAAATTCCAATCAAAACTTGTAGTGCTCCTAATAGAGCCCTACCTGAATGTCCTGGGACTCCAGTGTAAACCAGCTCAGGGAGTATTTCTGGGCTTTCATCATCTCAACTGGGACCACGAACTCATTGTCAAGGTGGAATACATCTGGCCCAGTGGAGCTAACATCAAACTTATTCATCCAAAACCCTATCAAAATAAAAGTTTAGAATTCAACAAAGTTAAATTTAGGTAGGAAAGCAGGAACTACCAAACTGACACTCCTCCTCTCATGTGTTCTATGACAAGGCAGATAGTGACCAGGCAAGTAGAAATACAGCAAAGAGAAGTCAGTACCAAAGCTGGAAGAGCCCTAACAGCAGGAAGCTCTTATCTTCCAGAGAGGGACTATGGAATAACAAAAAGAACAGGGATTAATCCTCATGCCTCAGCGTGGGAGATTACTGAAGGCTATGAAGATAAAGGGTGGATGTTTGTGCTTTGAAAAATGAAGAGCCTTCGTGCTGCGTAGGGTGAAACAGTGCTCCAAAACCACGCTAAAGCATTTGCAGATTTACCCCAGGAGTAAGTGTTTGGTCTGTGTTTCCATGCACAGCCCTCAGGGAATTAAAAGAAGGGAGATGTGCCTGACCACTGTGCTGTAGTCAGAGATCCACAGAAGCTGCCTCCGAGCTCTGTGGTTGGGGTGCAGTGAGTTGCCTGTGACCTGGTTAAGATAACAGTGATGTGTCGCTGTCTGGGATCCTGAACCACGAGGCAAAAATACTGCAGGTTCCACCTGCTGCATTCTGGCTCTGCTGTCAAGTAACATTTTTAGCACATGTGAAGCGGTTGGGAATCATCACTGTGAAGAAATCTGAGCAAGAGGAACGGCAGATGTACGAGAAAGGAACAGGCAGATTGACTAGGAGCAACAAGGAGAGGAGATGCCATTCGGCAACAGCGCTGGCGGAAAACTAGCAGATTTCAAACTATTCCTCTGGATGATCAGGCTTGAAAAGTAAGGCCTGTGGAGCTCACCGTGGAAATGGATTGCATTGAGCAAGAGCATCACTGTGTTTTCAGGGAGCTGCTGTAGGAAGGTGGGTATTTGCCCATTAGTTTCTTCCTCTACCCACTTGTTTATGGCTACGAGGTCATCCTCACTCATCCCAGAAAGGGTCATGGGCTTTGCTCCGTAGAATTTCTCTGAATCCTCCAGGAACTTCTCTTTCACCTCAAATCCTGGCAGAGGGGAAGAATTCTAAATGAAGCCATCAGACATTGAAAAAAAATTTGCTCAGTGGCTCAGCCAGTGGCATGACACTCCCCAGGAGGAGTGCTTAGGGAAACAGAGACATCTCCCAGTATGGCAGCGTGTTTCCATCACTCTCTGTCACCGAGAGTTTTATCCTACACCAGTACAGACACCCCCCTGTGCCAGCTCTCACCTTTCTGCAGGTACAGACGCGAGGCAAGGCTGAGGGTGGATGCTGTGAGCCTCCTACGAAGGGTGCCCAACATGTGGTGGAGACAGGGCACCGACTCCAGATGCATTGCCTCCAGCAAATGCTTCTCCGTCTGATTTGCTGCTCCTAAAAAGCAAAGTCAAATTCCTGTTCGGTCATGCCCACATAGTGGAAAACAGGGACGTTACTCTTCCTGCCTCGTGTTAGAAACATACTGTGCCTTACAAAAGAGGCTGGAGAAACCCGAGAGCAGGAGCCTCAGCAGGGCCACGGAGGGCACCTTCAATTGTAATCGTACCTAATTAAAGCTGCAGAAGTAAGACTAAGTGGAAGGTGCTGTATTTAATCTTTGCATTTTGCACATTGGTTCCTAGTGCCTCCGGGAAGGGGTGCAGGAAAGGGCAGGAATCGGTGCTTTTGTAAGTAAGAAATTACCCAGTGCCAGGTGAGACAGGGCAAGAGCGATGCTGAGGGGTGACAGGATCACGTTGGTTCTGTTGGACTCCAGCTGGACCTCTCTCAGGAGATCGATGCTGAATCTCATCAAGCCATCAGCTAGCCTGCGGCTCTTCTTCCAAGTCATCTCACAGTTTTCATCGCCAGCCTCTCCTTCCTCTTCAGAGGAGGGAATTTCCCCAGATAGTGGCTGTTCATGACAGCCCCCGGCCCCAGCTATGGCTTCATCTTCTGGGCTCCAGCCATTCTTCGTGCCCGGCGGAGTGGTGGTGAAACGTAACTTGGGTCCATCAATCTCCTGGAAGCTGTCATAAGTAAAGTCTACCAGCTCTGCGTTCGACAGGGTTGCGACGGCTCCCGGCAGAGCAGACTGTACAGCACTTTTCAGGTCCTGGGGAGAAACGAGAAGGATAGCACTGGGAAAGCAGGAGCACGGCGCTACCTTCCCTCATGGGTTTTACTGCACACCTAAATGGGTTGAGAAAACTCTCCAGCTTCTCTACTCTGCTGCTGTATTTCCTTCAGTTTGCCTTTTAACCTTGAGGTTAAAACCACCTCAAGGAGTTGGGAAAACAGAAGGTCTTGTACCCTGAAAAAATGGACCGAGTGAGGGTCTTGGAGTGGTTTCTCCTCCACTTGTTCTCTGGCCTTGTCCCAGGCAATGAGCCCAACAGGTTCTGAGGGCAAGGACCACCACCTGCTCAGTGCATCTCCTGTGCCTTCACCGTTTATAGATCCATCGTCCTCAACCTTGATTTCACCTCCTCCTCTCACATATTTTAGCACTGCCGTTCTGCCTCCCGCATCGGTCAGCACCCTCTGCTGCTGTCACAGCCTTGATCCATTTTGGCTCAAACCCTCCTCCAGGCATCTGTCTCTTCTTGACTTGTCTATTCTGTTTCATCCCTCTTCTCTCCAAATTTTCTCATTTTTCCGGTTTTTCTAGGCTTTAGCCTATAGCACTGCTGTTACTGTCCTCACATTTGCATGGTCTCAAACACATGCTTTTTTCCTCGGATCTCTCTGTTCCCACCGGCATAGGGATGACATTCTACTGCAGGGGTGCTGTGCTTTCAGAGCCGGGCTCGATGGGTAGCTACGGGTCTTTCCCCTGCCAGTTTTCCTCATCTTCCCTTATCAATCGGGAATCAAATAATCCCCCTGCCAGTCCCTGTACACACCAGTGACTGATGTGTACTCTGTGCACTGCCCAGTTATTTAGGCTGGAGATTCCAACACGAAGGAGCACAGTGTCGGCAGCAGCGGTGGGGGAGGGAGGGAGGGAGGGAAGCCTGCACAAAGATGGACCTTCTCATTGCCCTGCCTGGACTCATCCCGTCTTAGGACAAACTGGAAAACGGTTGCAACTACCACGGCATAACTTCAGTCCCCTTGGGGGGAACCAGACATTGCTTACCTTCAGCTCCCCATCTTTGTCTAAGAAGAGGCGCTTTTGCTCAATGGCATGTGCCGGAAAAAACTGTAGGGAGAAGAAAGAACCCAAAACAACAAAGAAACAAAGTCAGATCCCAGGTAATTTCCTCTAAATTTCCAGAGTCGGGCTTCTCTGCCCCCACTCCTAACGTGTTCCCATGGGGTCAGGTCAGAGACTGGCACCAGCCCGGCTGTAGCAGTCCCCACATGGCTATGGGATGGGGAGGGCTTTAGGATGCAGACCCAGAGGTGGTGGGGTCCTCCGTGGGGAGGTGGAAGCGAGCAGGAGCCAGGAGAGACTGCAAATGCTGGACTTGTTTAGAAAGGGACCAGGTCAGAAGGGTAGAAAATAATGTATCCTCTAGAGAGCCAGCAGTGTGGTTTTGCAATCTCAGATCTGACGGGGATCCAGATTTAAAATGCGGGGAAAGAAAAAAAAAAAAAAAGAAAAAAGAAAGCTGTTATTAAACAACCTCCTGTTAACCCCTGAAGGTCATGGTCACTAAATAGACTTGAAGCCAAGTTTCCAAAGAATTGCTACAGAAATCCACTTGACTAATGATAATATCCATAATGGTATTATCTGGGGAAAGAATTAGAAACTTTGCTGCGCTGGGACACAGGCTAAACCCTAGCAGAGAAGCCATGTCCTCCACCACTTTGCCTTCCAGGGCTTCTCACGCAGAAGCATGGGGTGGTATTTGCCCCGTGCTCTGGTGCAGGAGAGCCTCCTCGCTCCTCTTGCCCTTGGCTGGCTGGGGAGAGGGTGTGCTCACCCCACAGAGCCCCCACCATCGCCAGAGTGAAGTGACTTACCCTCAGGTGACTGTGCAGAGCAGACAGGCAGAGCAGCCACAGACCCCAGAGGAACACCATATTTCTGGAACAGAAGGACCAGCCGAGAGAGAAGTTATTTCCAGCTGCCTGGCAGCAGCAAGCTGAGCCTACTCAGGTCTACGGGGAGAAAATTATCAACCTGGCCAAACAGGTTGGCGCAGGAGCTTGCACAAAGCAATAGGGAGATGAACAATGCTGCAAAGAAACAACACGGGACTCCTGGGTCCAACGCCAAGGCAGCGAAATCAGAGCGGAACAGGGACCCGCGCCGGAGCAGAGCTGTAACCGCAGCCAGGCTCCTACACGACACTCCTCTGCTTGGATCCTGCGTTTCTGACCCCATTGCCCCCATTTCTCTGGATTGCAAATGGTGTTTCCCTAATCAGCCCTGCACACGCTGTGCCTCTGGAAGAAGACAAGAGCCTCTGCTCCTCTCCCGGGCAAACCACCAAGGTTATGGGCACAGCATCCTCAGCTGTGGGGAGAAGGGATACTAACCTGGCTCAGAGGGGCTGCAGGCACTCAGCAAGTGCAGCCTGGGAGGGACTTTGCAGGTGGAAAATGCAATACCAGAGCAATTTATCAGCAACGTGTCCTGGAATAGAGAGTCCTCCCCTTCCCAGCACTCGCCTTCCCCCTTTGCTGGCAAACCCAGCCTCTCCCACCCCCGCACTCCGTTTCCTTTACGGGACAAGGGGACCAGGGCTTCCAGGGCCATGGATGAAACCCCACCCATTCCCTGGCCACCGCTTCACCCAGCCACTTTTCCCTTTCAAACAGAAATAACATATCTTCTTCTTAACATAAAGCCCGCATGCCAAAGTCCAGCCCTCGGCACGGCTGCCATACACTTAATTCCTGGCCCTACTTTCCAGTCCCCACGCAGTCCCTGCTCTCACCCAAAACTGCTGGGCTGCCACCCCAGTTGCCAAGTGGAAGAAGCAAAACTTGAAGCCGTTTCATTCCCCCTCCTCCCTCATCCCAAATCCCGCAGCCACGGATCACCCCAAGTACCCCTCTCCTCCCAGGTGGTGCCTACTATCCTTTAACCCTCTGCCAAATTCACCCCCCTTTCCCAGACAGAAGCTATCGCTTACTGGAAGAGCCCCCATTTACTGTCAAATCCTCATTTATTTGCCCCTTACCTGAGGTTGTCCTTGTCCGCGTTGGAACTGGCACCTGTGTTAGCCCAGCCGATGGCTCTGCGTGGGGCAAACACAGTCCCTTGTCCGGCCCCCCCCCCGCCCTCCTGCCCACCGGCAGCGACCTTCGGCACCACCCCCTGTTTGAGAATTTGGCAGGCAAATATTGACCTACAGCATCCCGTTAAACATTGGCGGGGGGAAAGAGAGTGAATCTGTGGTGCGTTTGGAGATGAGGAGACACTTCGGGCTGCTCGAGACAACCTTAACACCGAGTTTCCCAGCTCCAAAACGAAGGCGGTTGTCCCTAGTAGTGGCTCTGCTTTCCACACACTCCCTGTGCTGGGAACACGCTCTTTTATTCATAACCTTTAGTGAAAACGTAGGGCTTGGTATTTATTGCCACAGGGCTTACTCTGGTTTTGGAATTTTCTTTGCAGAAAACCCCAGATATTTACTCCCCGAGTGCCAGCTGCTTCTGCTGCAGCGAGCGCGAGGCACCGGTTTTAACAGATGGCTGGTGCCCAAGGGCCCGTGGCCACCTACCCGGGAGCAGGAGGCAGAAATGCTCGGGCTGGGCTGAGCCAAGAGCAGCTGGTACCTCCCCCGGGGCACCGGAGCCCTGCCGGGGAGTTGGCCCCGGCGCCGGGCTCCACGGCACGCACACATCGCCGGGGCACGGAGGAAGAGTCTCGGGGACGGGCAGGACTCCAGCAGTCCTGTCCTGGGCAGTTTTGTGCCTTATGCAGAAGCGATGGCGATCCTTCCTGGCTCTGTCCGTGTCCTCAGCATGACAGGAGTCACTAAGGAGCAGCGGGGAACGTTAACGGGATCACATTCACAGCCATCCATTCCTTGGAGCAGCTTTTGGTTCCCAAACTCACCCGACACTGGGAAGTAGCAGAAAGGAGCAGAGAGGTGTCAGCTCTGCAACCAGAAACTGCTTTGGGACGTGCCACTGCAAGATGGGGAGCTACTTCCCCTTGGAAAGCAGATCCAAGTCCCTGTGCAGCAGAGTCCTACCTTACATCCAGGGCATCTTCACAGCATCCCTTCTCCAGCTCACCCAGAAACACAAGAGGTGCTCGAACGCAGACCTTTGGCTTTGGTGGCCAGAGCAGGAGAGCTGCAGCCAGCCCTGGACCTCACCTGGGCCCCTCCAGCACACAGGGTCCACACACACCCCTTTCTGCATCTCTTTCAAAGAGTTTATTAGAAGTAAATATTTACATCTATTGCAAATGGTTAATAGGCAACACGGGACTGAGAGCTCCCCTTGGGCAGGGAGGGATAACAAGGGCCAACTGCTCACCTCCCCACCCTCCCCAGAAGCGGAGGACAGCCTTCCCAGCTGCAGGTGGCTCAGAGAAGCTGGCAGCTGGATGAAAGCCCTTTCCCCTTCCAGGACAACCCACAGCAGGCTCCTCCTCTGCCCAAGATAAGAGCTTCCCGCTCACCTGATACTGGCTCTGACAAGGCTGAAGGATGGATGGGAAAAGGGCTGCAATAGAAGTGAGGCAACTGCTCCTACTGCTGGGTCAAAGAGCGCTCTCCTCGCCTTTGGGGTGGGAACAGACGGTGCTGTCCCAGAGGGAAGGTCAGGAGACCACGCTGGATCATGCCCCCGTGCTGACTCTCACCCTAAAAGGGCAAGAGGGGACAAAACTGAGCACCTTTTTGCTATTCTGTCTTCCCGGGGAGTCTGACCAGCACAAAGGCGAGCAGAGAGGATTAGAAGGAGGGTTTCTTGAGGAACGCTGCCAGTGCGTGGCACACAGAGCAGTCATTCCTCACCCCTTAGATAAACATGGGACGCAGTGCTGCCAGGGCAGGAACCAACAACAATCCATCCCTACCCTACTGCTCCAGAAGCCAAAATCTTCATGGAAGCATCTAGTTCTGGCCTCCCTAGAGGGTCACATTCCCATCCCAAACTGTTCCTCTGCAGCAGCCCATTCCTAAATGAACCAGTGGAGCAGATGGGGTTTGTGCCTTGGCTGACTTCCATCCCACTCTTTGCCCTGGAGCCAGTAAGGCAGCAGAAGTGCTCTAGTTAACTTCTCCTCCTCCCATTCAGGCTAATCTCTGCCAGCAGAACCTTAAGTTTTTAAGAGTACATCCTCTGGGTCTTGAACACAGACCACAGGAGGAGGAGATACCTGGCACCATGCAGCTCGGAAGGCAGCAGTTCCCAGGCCCAGCTTATGCTATTCTAGCAAGACCGTTCAGTGGTTCAGGAGTGGAAGTGAAGGGTAAGTGCAGATGGCGGTAGCTACACTGTTTTTTTCTTGTCAAGGGGCACCTCACCCCTTAACTGAAGGGGGAAGGATACCTGTGGTCCCTATTACTCTGGAGGGCAGCTCACAGTCCCCTAGGGATCAGGCACACATGGTACGGAAAGCTCCAGGCCTCTCTGCAGGGGTGACAGTGACCTACAACGCCCAGTATTTCTCCCAGCAGCAGTGGAGGTTTCTCAGTTATGGCTTTTTTCTTTTTAAAGATACCGAAAGAGGTTAGAGATGCTTTACCGAGTGCTGGCTAACAAGTACCCCTGCCCCCTGCATCCTCTGTTCAGAAACATCTAACTCTGCCTCTTCCGTAAGCGACGCTGCCGGCTTTCAGCCCTACCACCAGCGCCGTGGGACAGCCACAAGCTCCTGGGACGGGGGTCACTACGCCAGGAGGCGTATGACGCCGTTGTCCGAGCCCAGCAGGAGATGGCATTTCGTGGGCAGCACCGCCAGGCTGGTCAGCGTACCCCGAAAATTCTCCGAGCTCAGCTTGGTGGTGCTGGTGGGCAGGGCTGAGGACTCCAGCATGGAGTAGACGCCAATCTTGTTGGCCACAGTGCCAGTGACCACTTCGTTGCCGTAGAGGTCAAACGCGTGGATGGGTTCAGATGCAGATTTGTAGTGGTGCAAAGGTTTCTGCTCCAGTTCCTTCCAGACAGTCAGGGAATGATCCGAAGAGGAGCTGATTAGCACATTGCCCTCTGCAGCCTGGAGGAGAGGAAAAGCCAGTGAACCAACACTGCTGCAGTAAAAACTCCCAATCTCATCCTGCAAATGAGATTAGCAGGTAGCTGCCAATAATCCAACAGTCCCAGTACCATCCCTTGGGACAGCCATTTCCAAGCAACTGATGGTACTGAGCTGTATTAACAAGGCGTCCGGGTGGATGCTGGAAGCTACAGGACTCTCTGGTAACTGGCAACCCCCCCCCTAGAGCTATCCCCCTTCTCAACAACAT
>KZ509236.1:17923-28936 GCA_002844005.1 Limosa lapponica baueri | reverse complement strand
TGGCCTTGAACACTTCCAGGGATGGGGCATCCACAGCTTCTCTGGGCAACCTGTTCCAGTGTCTCACCACCCTCACAGTAAAGAATTTCTTTCTGGTATCTAATCTAAATCTCCGCTCTTCCAATTTAAAACCGTTACCCCCTGTCCTGTCACTACAGCTGGTGAGTCCCTCACCAGCTCTCCCTTTTATTCCCCAAAGGGATGCTTGCTGAGTGGGCTCCATCATCTCCCACACTGGACTGGGACTGGAATGTGAGGCCCCGTGGGAGGTGGGGACAGCAGGGAATGACAAGGCAGGCCAGGGGCTCCCTGGGGACATGGGAAGAGCAGGAAGGGATACTCAACCTGGCTGGGAGATGGGAGCCAGCCTCCAGCCAACTTTCTCCGGGCTTGTGCCCCCAGGAGACATCTCCTGCACCTCCTCAGGGGAAATTTCCACCTTTGAGCTGAAGCAGTGTCTGTGGAAAGAAAGAGGCCAGGAGGCAAATTCCTCTCAAAGTAGTCCAGGAGGAAAAGTCTTGCAAGGGATAAAACCAAGTCAGGGTCATGCAATCAGGTGATAAAAGCTTATGTGTTAAAATCTCCTTGAGTAGCTAGAAAACCATGGAGGCAATGAGCCACTTGGGCTGGGGACAGGCACACAAGGACCCACTGTGGGTCCCCAGCATAAAGCCACCGGCGTCCCCAGCCACCGTCTCACCCTTGCATCCAGGAGACCTCCCACCCTGGCTCGGTGGCCTGGAACCAGTGCCAAATAACAGGATATTTCAGTGATGCTGAAAAGTTAGTCTGCAAGTTACTTCAGTTTAGTACATAATTGGAAAGTATATAATTTGAATTAATAAATAACGCCCTTTAGGGGATCTCATTACACTGTGAAGAGCATTAGCAAAACACAAGTTGTCAGTCAGTTTAGCCAGTTAACAAGCTGCAAACCAGCCAATGGTCCAGGCTGAGCCAAATCAGGAAAGCAGAAGAGAAATCTCTCCTGGATTTACCTCCGAAGAATGACCGTGACAGTGATTTTTTTTAAAGAAACGAGCATTAAAACATTCATGGAGAAATTACCAAGTTCCTCAAATCACTGAATTAAACTCAGGGGTTGCTCACCATCTGACAAACATCCTGCCAGAAGGCACCCATTTATTTTTCGTTGCTTGCTGCTTGACATATTGCTGCATTCACAAAAACTCAGTGGATTAATAAACTGATCCCACTGCTTAACTAATTGCGAAGAAAGTGATTTGAGTAGTAGTACAACGGTCATTACAAAAATATCCACTGACTTTGGAAAATTGAGGGCACAACATTTTTACCTCAGAGGGCAGCTTTATGTAGGCCACAAAGTGCCTTGGGTATTTCTTCGAGTCCTCGAGTTTATTCATGTATTATTTCCTCGGATATTCAGTATATTTTTCCAGCAGGCAAGAAACTGAGGCTTCTGTGTACGAGTTTCATCTGCTCAAAATGTGAAAAAATATAGATCCCTTTAGCACATTCTGCTACAGTAGAAGCAAAGTGTAAAAGAAAAATTCCAAATATGTAGATTTAAAAATAAAAACACAGAACTCTTTCCTCCCTAAAAGAGATTTGAAGCAAAAAAAAAAAAAAAAAAAACCAAACCTGGGCTACAGATAGGTCTAGACTTTAATTGTGGAGCTGCCTAAGAAGAATTGTTGGCCTGGGGTCATTTTAATCAGGTTGCATGTCAGCTTGCAAAATCTCCAAATTAGCTTACAGCTCGGGGAGAGAAAGATGTTTTTCTTTCCTGAAGAACGCAAACAGATTGTTGTGACATGTTCTCAGTCATCATGACAGATCAGATCCCTGCTTTGCGCTGCAAGCCGGGAAAGGAGTCAGCCTCTTCTCCAGCTCCTTTGGAGATTTGGGCACCTCCCAATTTGTCAGAGCCAGGGATGGAGTTTATAGAAATCCTCCTGAAAGTGAAGTTTATATGCAAAGACTCTGATAAAAGAGATTGACCTTAATTGGGAAGCAAGTTTCTTTCACATTTTTTAACAACCTCCAGGCCTTCCTAGCAGTCTGATGAAAGGGAAGTTGTGAAAAGAAACAATCTGTATTTATGCAGCAGGAACTATCATATCCTGAGCTGCGCGGAGAGTGACAAGGAACCGACTCATCCCTTTTAAAAAAGGATTAATTTGCCATTTTCTTCCCGAGTTTGTAAAAAGTAAGGCCGTGGGTGGATTTCAAAACAGGCTGAGTACTTTAGTTAGATTTATGGCAGGCTCTGAGCCTCTGTGAGACTCTGCACGTTGCTGTGGAGCAGCCGACCCAGGAAGGTGTCCCTCCCAAGGTGTCCCCAGCCCATGTGTCCAATTCAGTCCCTTGGCACTGGCACATTTGGATGTTTTTTTTTTTTAACTTCTCCATGTTCGAGTTTTCATCTGCCTCAGTAAATGGCTCCAACGGGGTCACTGGGGGAGGAGGAAGCAGGGGGACGGGAGCTGGGGTAGTAACTGGGTTTCATCTTGATGGACTACCAGAGGGAGAGGCAAGTGCAAATTCATGACAGCTGGCTGGTAGTGGGACATATCTAACCTACCTGGTGGCCCCCCAAGGTCTGTATCTGAACCACCAACCTGCAGTGCCTGGTCCACAGGATGAGGGAAAGAAGTAGAGGTCTCCAAATGACGATTCCTCCAATTTCTAGCAGCTGTCTCTTTCTCTTAACTAGCTCAGGCACCTTATTTAGGGAAAATGAATCTATCTGTCCCTGATAGTGCCCAAAGGCTCAGAATTGCCTGAAGCTGTGAAAGGACACAGGTAGCAACAGGACCCCCTCCCAGGACCCCTGGGACCCTGGCATGCCACAAACGTAGGCATATGCCTGGGCAGAGACAGACCCAGGACCCCTTTGCCGAAATAGGAGAGGAGGTGACGCGCCTTCACCATGAAGAAGCCACCCCGAGTAGTTGACGTAAGACTCCCCCCCCCAGGCCTTTAAAGTTGGATGGGACAAGACAGTGGGGGGATGTCTCTGTCAGGACAACCCTTAGCATCAGGAAAAGAGACTGTATTTCCCCATCTCTGCTTTTTCCTTCTGTGATCCTACAAGCCAAGGGAAGTCACAACCCTACGTCTCTGGGTAGAAGCTGCCAGTTTCTTTCTCCCAAAGGCCTCCGTGCTGACAGCAGAAAAATCTTCATCTTCCCTGTTGTATGAGTTTGAGGACCTTTTCTTTTTTTTTCTCCCTGGCTCCCTGCCATCAGCCCTGGTGGGACCCAGGGCAAGGCAGCAGTGCCATGCAACCCAGATGTCAGCAAACCGTTAATCCCAAGGGACAGACCCCTGGGGTGAGATTCCTGCTGCAACTTCTCCAATTAGACGGCTTACCTCCTGCTTTGCCTCTGCTTTAGCCATTTCGGACCTAGCATATTTTATTGTTCAGCCTCCTAGTTAAACGTCTGGGAAGCTCTGGCTGTAAGCATGCAGAGATTACTGGTTCAATAATAGAGTCGGGCACGTTGGCTTTACTTCTTTTTGCTAATAAAGCTCCAAAATAAAGCTGTTGACTCTTCTTTCAGCAGCATCAGCCCCACGAGGCTCTCCCACGTCTTGCCTGGTGATTAGAGCAGAGGACTGGGAACACGGGTCTGCAGTTCAGCCCTTAATGAGCCACCCATTCAGCGTGTTTCACTTGGGGCTTTTGACCCCTTTGCACCTCGGCCAACTCAGCTGTAAAACTGGCTGAAGGGTGGACCTCATGGAAACCAGTCACCGAGCCCCAGTTGAGCCTTGAGTCTGGGTCTCCTGGTTAAACACAAAATAAAAAATCAACAACAATTTGACTCTGTGGTGACCCAGCTCGAACGCCACGAGGACATCAGACCTTGCCAGTGCAAACAGCGTCGGTCTCTGGGGTCCCCTGTCACAATGTCACAGCAAACCTAAGTAGTGCCCCTGAGATTTGTGAAATAAAAAGGTGCTGCAGACACCAGCACAGACAAGGTAATGTGGTGCCAGCTCTGGTACTCAGGTACACCAGCACCTGCAGCACCAAGCAGTGCTGCAAAAACCTGAGTGGCATGCACCCATCCTGGTGGAGATGTGGTTCCCCCATCCAGGGAGAGTGGGGTCCCTGTTACTCTCTAGATCTCTGAGCTGCAGGACAGCCCACAACCCATCCCTTCTCCAGGAAGGCTCCTCGTGGAGAAACCAGCATGAACTGTGCCAAGGTCACACCAAGACCAAAACATTTCCAACCTGTCCTACAGCCAGGGTGGGTGCAGCTGCTGGCACTCTGTTAGTACTCACGGCTCAGTATAACAGAAGATGAAAGGAGGCGCTCGTATCTCATACAGCTTGTTTGCTGTGTAACACCTTCTAGCTACAATGAGGATGCTGAAGAGAAGTCCTGCCTCAGCCATCTGACTCTGCCCAACACACACGTGTCTACTCACAAGAAGCACGGTGGTTTCTCTCAAAGTTGAGGCTGCAGGTCAGATTTGGAGGTGGCATAGAGAAGCCAGAGCTGCCAAGCTGGCACTTCATAATCAAAAAGGGAGAGGCACCATCCCTTGGGATCTCAGCGGTGTGGGGTCAGCCGTGCATGTGCTGCTTGTCACAGCAGGCTTAGTAAAAATGGAGTGAGAAACTGTTTTCAGGCAGAGCAAGAGCACCTGGGATCCAGTCAATTGAGTCCTGTGGCAGGGCCGCTCGCTTCCACACCTACTCTGCACCTCCTCATACAGTCCTCCACAGTGCAGCCATATGGAATGAGACTCCTGAACCAGAAAGCTCGTCCTTGGGAATCAAGAGGAGTCCTGTTCTCAACATTGTCCTACCTCACACCATGCAGACATACCAAACCATGCAGAGGCTTGGAAAGGGAGTGAGCTAGAGAACTGTCTTATAAAGCCTTCTCCATACCAGGTACCTACCACTTATAACCCCAGCTGTCCCACAAAGTGCCCTTGTAGGCACTTGGTAACTTGTAGGTGTGGAGAAGAGGCTGGCATGAGATGTTTTCTGGAGTTGGGAAGGTGGGTATTTGCACGGTGTTTCCACTGTACAATGTGCTGGGATCAGTGCGGGTGGCTGGGTGTGAGCCCAGACCTTCAGCGTACAACGGAGATCTCTGTTCTGGTGTAAGGAGCCTTTCGCTGAGGATTTTCCATCCCTTGAGGAAAATATGCTAATAGGCTTTAAATAATTAAACAAATCACATTGCAGGCAAACCCAAGTTGATCTTTAAAATGCATTATCCCCAGAAAGCGAGAGAAATGCTCATTGCTTTATGCCTTCCTCTGACCTCTTCACACATTAACTCATTCATCGCATGAGGGACCACCCAGTTGCATCTCCACCACGGAGTAAAAGGCCATGCCAGTCACCTCCATCTTTAAAACCAGTATTGCCACAGCTGGGGGCCAGGTTTCTTTAGCGCCAACAAGCGCAGGCAGTGGGGGAACAAAGTTCTTCTCATCAGGCCAAGCTTGCACAGAGGACATTGATCCCACAGAGCCACTTGTTGGTCTTGACTGAGAAGGGCGGGCTTCCCTTATGGCAATAACATGCTCTGGGGCAGCTGCAGCCACCTCCTTGCTGGAGGAGGGAGTCATGCGTGGTCACAACCGGGGACAAGTTTGGCTTTCCGTGGGCAGAGACAAGGAAATCAGCTACCTTGAGCATCTCCTTTGGGCCACCAGTCATGTATGGTGGAGACCTTCAAAGAGAGGAAGGCAGAGAAGCTGCAAGGTGGTTCTCTCCACCTAGCGTAATACTGCAGAACATTTATCTAGTTCTCTGCAAGTTAACTCTTTTTCCTCCCCAAAACCAGCCCAAAAACTGCCTGGAGACAAGCCCTTATGGTTCCTGCCAGACTGTGTGAGGACAGGTGAGCAGCTTGAGGCAAAAACCAGAAGGTCTGTCAGCAAGGAGAAACCCTTGCTGGCGAGCAGCAGAGAAAGGCCAAGCCCATCCTCAGCCCTCCCCAACATCCCCCTATCCCAGTGGTGGGGCTGGGCTTCCCCCTGCACTCTCAGGACCCCATGGAGGACAAACTGGTGGATAGAGGCCACTGCCCCTCTCCAATTAGTCTGGTTTCCTGCGGTGGTGTTTTCTGGCTCCTCAGCTCTCCCCCATGCTGTGCGTGGCCCAGAGCAGAGAGGCTATAACATGTGGAGCTTAAATTATTTGACAGTTCCCCCTTTTGGAATTAGGAAACGCCATGGAAATGGCTGCTCATGGCACAGTGGGATAAGCCCTGAGAAACAGGACTGTGCTGAGGGTGCTGGGGGCAGCCATGGCTGTGAGGCCCACAGCAGCCAGCTCTTCCCAGAAGCTTACCATCCCTTCTCCCACCTCACCTGGCCTCCAGGTTCCCAGGCTGCCATTCCTCCCCCCATCTCTTGGTCTTCCAGGCTGTCCAAGGTGAAAGGCCCCCAGCTTTTTTCGTGCTGTTTCATGCATTTGCTCCCTCAGCAGTCTACACCAGATACGCATGAGGGCCCTGCTGCTCCAGGTTTATCAAATTGCATCTTCAGGAAAGGAGATCTGGCCCTAGCCAGGCCAAAATTATTATCGTTATTGTTGCTAGAGCTTGATTTTGTAAGGAAAACCATGGAGGGAGGACAGGGAGTGCCCAGAAATTATGATTGCTCTTGGTGTCTCTCTACCCCATCTTTTATCTCTTAGGGAAATATTTATCCAAGCGGTCCATGGCTCCAGGTGAGCCATGGCACTGTCTGCTGGATTTTTCAGTGAGAACTTACCCATTTTCTCCACCATGTCCCACCCAAAGAACAGAGGTCCTCAGAGAGAGCAAAGTTCTCACAGCCTATAGTGGGGAACAGAGAGACCTTGGATCACCTGGATGGAAATGTCATAGTTTCCATGGTAATTTCTGAGGACTAGCAATCTCAAAAAAAGGGATGTGACGTGACAAAAAAAAAAATCAACACAGCACTAAAATTTAGCAGAAGACATGGTTGTTTATTGGTTCTTTTACTCCCCCAAGTTTAGTTTCTTAAATGTGATATGAGGGAGGTTTTTTTGGAAGAATTATATTTTTAAAGTACAGATCTGAATCCAGGGGAAGAAGTATGATAGATTGGATCAAAAAAGCCTAATGTAAGAGGCTTAATTAAAAAACAGAGCGTAGGTGAATACAGATTAAACTTGCTGGAATCAACCCGCACAAAAGTCTCACAAAGGTAATGAAGGCCAAAAAAAAGAAAAAGTGTTTAAAATGTTGTCAGAAGGGTGAGTAAAATATACATTTCAGGAGATTCTATTTGTGAAAAGCTTTCTGGTGCTGCAGGCACCTCCAGGACAATCTCATCGGAAATATTCTCTAAAGTTGGGTCATGAAATTATTAGAAGAACAGTGCAGAGATTGAAAAAGAGAAATATAGTTGATTCATGGGTGCCTTCAGACGAGGAAGGGAAAAAAAAAAAACAGGTTCGGCCTTTGCTACAAAGCAAAAAGAAACTTAGCAGATTTCTCATCAAAGTGTAAAGAAGCCTCTGGGAAAGAAACAGATTGATGCTACCAAGTTGTTTAAGATAATAGCTACCTCCAAAGCACAAAGCTGTGGTTGGAGGTTAAGAAAGAAAGTAGCCTATGAGCAATTTACACAGAACAGCTACAAAAGAGACCACATCGTTAGAGGTAGGAATGAAAGCATGTAATGACAGCTAGTTATTTTATTTTATTTCTTTAATTCAAGGAAAACAGAAGGCACAGCCACTAGCTAAATTAAGAAGAATACGATGAAGACATATGGATAGATGGGATTCAGCCCTGGGGAAAAACAAATCAGCCTTTAGTGTCCTGGGGTGAGGAAGAGCAAACTGCGATGGGCCATATGTCCTCACCCGACCACAGGAGAGAAGAAGAAGGATTCAGGACGAGCAGAGTCCTGCATCGAGCACATTTCGGGCCATCCCTTCAAGTGGGTTCACATGACATCTTGCTGGGGATGCACCCCAAATGGGGATGCCCATTTTCTCCAGAGAGTAGCATCAGAGCAGGGGATGTTACAGGGCTCTCCAGGGAGAATTTCACAGCCTACCAGGAAAAACGATGGTTTTGCTGTTTGAAATTTCATATGTTGCTAGTCAAAGAAGGGAAGACTGTGTCAGCACACCCTGTGCAAGGGGCAGGGGGTGAGAGGAGGAAAAGTGAGCATCCCCGGGGCACCACAACGTCCAGGGCCACCGCAGAGACAAGAGCTATGGTGATGACGTACATAGGTGGTTTTTCATCCTTTGGTCTCATTGCCAGTAAGAATCCTTAGAGTTTCTCAAAATCCTCAGGCTGCCACGGGTCAAATACCAAAGCCAAAGTTTTCTTTTTCTGTCGGTCTTTTTCCCCAAAGGACCTCAGTTATTTTGAAGAGACATCAAGTAAGTGAGACCTGAATCATCACCAAGTTACAGTGGTGTAAAACCATGGAAAAGCAGAGCAGTGAATCAGGTGCCAGGTCTCAGTTGCCCACACTAATTTCTGTTCAGACCATTGTGGAGTTCAAATAGCTATTTGGAACACTTAAAAAATGAAGATAAAATGCATAAGGCACCATAAGAGTCTTACAGAAAGGCGCACAGCATCACCAAATCCCTCTCATTTTTAATATTTTCATTTCTCCTCTTAAACTTTTTCTTTAAACTGGAAAATAATGAGAAAATGTGCTTCCTTGAGACAAGCTGGTACTATCAGCTAAGCAACCTCACATTCATCGTAGCACTCCAAGTACTCTGGAATGCTTTTCAGCCTAGAGGATAATAGTATTAGACGACCAGAAAGGCTGTCCTGTAAAAGACTGTTATTATGATTTCCAGTCTCAGAAGTTGGCTTAATCCAGCTGAGCACACACATGTTATTTAGAGAGGAGACTGACCTCAGACACTGGTATCATCGTCATCTTTATTGCAAATGAAGAATTCAGCCGGTGAAAGGCAAGTCACGTTTTTTTTGTCCTAAGCCCTGCAAACACTGGCTGTTGCACTCATCTTTGCCCACCGCGGCGAGCGTCTGGAGCTGCTGAATGCTGGGCTGTTTGTTCGGATTTGCATCTGTCTAAAAAACCCTGTTTTCTCGCTTGTCACCTAATCAATCAAACGGCAAAAGATGCGCTCCCCGCACCCTCCAAGGAAAACAGACACATCCCCACACAAAAGGCAAAGCATGAGCACAGGGGTTAACTAGAGGTGGTAAGCTGCAAATTGTGTAACGGGAGCATTTTTTTTCCTCTTCTGTCTGCTTGAAATTTCATGCTGCTTTTCCTCTGCCTGTGGAACAAAGGAAGAAGAGGCAGCAATGCTCTGAGTTGGGGGAAAAAAAAATATCTGGGATTGATCTCTGCATGAGAAAAAAATGTTTGGAGGATTACTTGAGGGATTTGCACCTTGACTTGAGAAGGAAATGCTGCACAGCTTCTCTCCCAGGGTTCGGGCAGAACATCTCCCTCCTGAAGGACCGGTTCTCCCACCCACATCTCCCCACATAACCAGGACCCATCTCACAATCCAGCTCACCAAGGACTGGCAGCCGGGTGCCCATCCCTGCAGATCAGCTGGTGGCTGGCACCATTGCTTGGGATCATGAGTCTGCCCAAGCCAAAACCTGCCAGGGCCACCACTGCCCCATCAGTCAGGTGGGGGTGAACCCTCCAACCCCATCCTTCACCCTCCATGGGATGATATTGCTCTTCACCACACGCTGCCCTCACAGTATCTGAAGTGAAGGTACCTCTGCAAATATCGAGCAGAAATGTACTAATTACATCTACTCATTCTTGCACTGACATTGTCTCTGCTAACTCTCCTTCTCCACACCGTGCCCTTGGCCACCCTTTTGCTAGCCAAAATGGCATAGCCTCCCTCCATCCTTCCACTGGCATCCCAGAGAAGGAGCCATCAGGTGCTCAGATGGATATCAGGATGGGGGGACAGCTGCTCCCTCACCTCAGACGCAGGGAAGCAGCTCAAAGGAGCCGAACCCCAGCAAGCAGCAGCTCCTCCTGGGCAAGCGCTCCCTCCCTGGCACGTTTTCCCAGGGCAGACGAGCACAGGGGCCTTAAAATAAATCTGTCTTTTTAAAGCAGCGATGCTAAATGGAGGTTTGAGATCAAAGGCTGGGATTCTCACATTTTGCCAAGACAGACATATCCATTCACGAGATTTTTGGTGTAACAAAATACTTGCTAATGAAGAGGATCATAATCTTATTATTAGCCCCAACCTACAACAGTATGTCATTTGAGAGCAGGGCTAGAATATGCCCTAGTTTAGGAAGCTGCACAGTAGGCTTCGTTTTTGATTTAATGAGCTATGATTGTGCTTATTTTCGGCAGCAACTATGCCTGTTAAGTTTTTGTTTAGGGTCTGCTCGTTAATGACAGTCATCGACAGGAAGGATGAATTTGGGTTGAAGGGAAGGGAAATGGGGAGAGGGTCTCTGGGATTCGGTCCCTGAGCAGACAGATGTGAGGCGATCAACGAGGCCTGAGTTTTCTCCACTTCTGTGTTGCTTGATGATGGTTTTTAAGCTACTGGTCCCCATCAGTGAGGGGATTTAGATATGAGAACCAGCAAAGACTTCTGCAGTTACAGAGTGGGACACAGAGGAGAGGCAAGTGTAGGAAATCAACTGGAGGGGGTCAAACCTGCCTCTTCGGGGCGCGCAGAGCTGGGACGAGCCACGGTGGGACAGCATCATCGCCTGTCCTCTGCTGTCAAGATCCCAGAAGGTTTAAGATGGGAAGACACAGTAGTGTCAGTAGTGTCCTACAACTGAGCAAGACCTGCCAGAACTGCCAGACAAGCAAAATGGAGAAGACGGAGGAAGAGAAATATAACCAGAGATGCATACTGTGAAAAAAAAATTGCTACAGCAGAGCTGGTTGGTGTAGGCACTGCTCCAGTGTGAGGTGGAGCTCCAGGTGGCAGGGTCTTCCCAGTACAGATTAGGAGCCGACCTGCTGGAAAGCAGCTCTGCAGAGAGGGACCTGGGAGTCCTGGTGGACAACAAGTTGACCATGAGGC